>JBBBDQ010000606.1:5255000-5282500 GCA_037127315.1 Ascarosepion bandense | reverse complement strand
TTCTATAAAAGTCTATTTTTATTCTTACATAGTGTTTTGACCCAAGTTTAGGAACAGCAATTAAAAGGTGGCCCCATGCTCCTCACAACCTCTCAATCAGAGGCCTTGCTACCGGATGCAGTTTAGCGTCACACGGAAAGTGAGCAGCATATTGAGATAGATAGATAGATAGATAGATAGATAGATAGATAGATATGAACTGGTTGTGATAGATAGATAGATAGATAGATAGATAGATAGATAGATAGATAGATAGATAGATAGATAGATAGATATGAACAGGTTCAGATAGATAGATAGATAGATAGATAGATAGATAGATAGATATGAACAGGTTCAGATAGATAGATAGATAGATAGATAGATATGAATAGGTTGTGATAGATAGATAGATAGATATGAACAGACTGAGATAGATAGATAGATAGATAGATAGATAGATAGATAGATAGATAGATAGATAGATAGATAGATTTTTTTTAATCATCTAACCCCAAGCAAGGCATTCCACTGGCACTATTACGCATGGAACTACATAGGGGAAGGTAAAGAGAGAGAGAGAGAGTGGTTAGATATCGGCAATGTCAAAAGGAGGGTGATAGATGGGTAAGGATACGGAGGCTGGGTAGATGGGAAGAGTGTTTGAAAGAATGGGAGCGAGTTAGTTTGTTAGGAGGTGTCTATTGACCTTACATTTGAACTCCTGGAGATTGTAGCCGTCGGGGAAGCAATCATGTTGAAGGGAATTCCACAGTCGGGAAGTGCGAGAAAAGAAACTGTTGGAGTAGAAGTTGCGGTTGCATTTTATCGGTTTCATTGTAAAAGGGTGGGATCTAGTTGAAATTAATTGAAAAAACTGCTTAACTTGTTTTCTTTAATTATACGATCGACTTTAGACCCACTGTAGTGGCAGGGTGTAATCGATTTCTATTTTTTTTTCCCTCAGATTACATAATTTGCAGTGGTGTGCAGTAATATGAATCAATTATCGGGATGTACGATGAAATTTGTTTTGTCTTGAAAAATATTGCGTTATCCTTGATGGCGTCAGATTTTTATCGCACCTAGACATTATTGTCTCGACTCTCGATTTGTTGTCCTACGGCCATTGTTTACAATGGATGTAACTTCAAAGAGAGCATACGAAAATTGTAACGCTGTACGAACACACCGTCAAGCCTTACAGATATATTTTTGCTGTCAGCCTTTCAAATGTCATTCGTGTCAAAAAAAAAAAAACTGGATCCATCAGTCCTAAACGTAAAGGAAAATGCAGTCGGAAGAGAAAAAAAAAATACAACGCCAAGAGATGACGTATACTTTATCAAGGAGAGTGTGAAAGATCCCAGGAAGAAATTATTTGTTTTATTTCAATTAATTTGCGGAAAAGTGTAGAAGAAATTATGGGCTTGTGTAAATGGCAGGTGGAACAAGGTTTAGGAGAGATAACAAAAAATACAAAATTTATTACTGACGAAATATTCGAAATATAACCCCGCTTCTACTCTAACAGTTTCTTTTCTCTCACTTCTCATTTGTGGAACTCATTTCCATTTGCTTGCTTCAATGATAGCTACAATCTCCAAAAGTTTAAATGCAAGGCTAATAGCCATCTTACTACTTGGTTCCCATCCATCTCTTATCCTTTTTTCGACATCCCTGTGCCATTTTAATTTTTTTCACTGTAACCTTTCTCCACGCCGGTGGCATATCTGCTATGCTTTGAGTGAAATATATTTTTATTTTTAAAAATAAGAATTCAAAAGACAGGAAATTGTGGAAAGACATTATCGCCCATGGTTTAAAGCAATGGTTCCCAACCTTTTTAGTCCCATCCCCTCTTTTCCAGTCACTTATTCACTTGTGGACCCCCTGTGGACCCCTACAACGGAATAAGTTAAACCAGCAAAAATAAAAGATTTTTCTGTAAAAAAAAATTATTCATATAAAATGCGCTGCGTTATTATGCTGATTAAGCTTTAAAATTACTCATATAAAATCAAAAAACATTTCTTCAGCCCTCCTTTATTTAAGTAAAACACTGAGTAAAAATATTATGTTAACGTTGTTATAGTTTTTAGATATTGTACACAAAAACTATCTTTATAAAACTGGCTTTATTTTTGAACTTACGAGCGAATGTATGAATAAAAATCATAAAATCATGAAATTATGAAACACGTATAAAAAAAAAAATACTAAAAATCCAAATCACACATGAGTATTGAACATATAAATAAAGCCTGCGATTAAAACATAAGCATTACTTCATTTGACACAACTGTATATGATATTCCATTCATCTTATTGATGACGTTCAGATTTGCACTGTCAATGCGAAGAAGCATCTTTCAAATAGAAGAAAGCAAGTTTGAAACTATGGATAAAATTATGGGGTGTGCGCCGTACATCTAGCACATTATGAATACACGCCGATACGAATAAGAATATTTTTGACCCCTTGAAATTCTTTCATGGACACCTAGGGGGTCTATGGACCTCTGGTTGGGAACCAGAAAGAAATCCACTCTTAACCGTTGACCGAAGAAAGCGTCCATCTACGGTGGTTTTATGAATGAATATATGACGCAGTTGTTATATATGACGTACCAATAAGTTGCATCATCGAAAAATAAAAGTATTTTTTATAGGATGATTGATTTGTTTACTGATTTTAAAATTTATTTGGTAAACTTTCTCGTTTTCTCTCTTTGTTTATCGAAGAGAAGTTGAAGGATGCGATCAAAAATTTATTTAAATAAAAATAAAACAACAAACACGCGCAGGTTAATCAGAAGGTTTCCTGATTAAATTCTGTCCTTTTCACATTGGGTTTAATTTAGTCATGTGTATAATCAGTTAAGAGACATGACTGACTGGGAAGAAGATTATCCCGCAGTAGGTTGTCATTGCTTTCTGCGGTAGACTGGTTGCCGACGAAGGCTATAGAGCCCAATCTGTCCTATTAGACGATTTTTTTAATCATTTCACCCCGAGCAAGGCGGAAACGCCACTGATGTGCAGGGGGTTACATAAATGTAAAAAGATTAATTAGGAAAGAGTGAGGAGTTCAAATTAGTTAGAAAGGAACAATAATGAGTGATAAAAGATTTTAATGGTGTGTATTTTGAATCAAGGAAAAGGAGTTCCAGAGGGAAGAGAATGCTCCCGACGAATTTTTAAAATCGGGACAAAGTGCGTCATGGGCGATTTTGGTTTGACTTCGAGGAGGAGAATGAATCGAATAAGAATACGAATAAGAATAAGAATAAGAATAACAAGAATAAGATGAATAATAATAATAATAAGAAGAAGAAGAAGAAGAAGAAGATGAAGAAGAAGAAGAAGAAGAAGAAGAAGCTTTTCTTATGAACTTTCGTTATTAATTATTTCTTTCAATATTCTTTGTTTTCTCGGGAAAACAAAGATTACTTTTATACTCAATACATTTTTTACACACACATACACGCACACACACACAGACATATATATATATATATATATATATATATATATACTACCGGCCATAATTATTAGGCCGCCCCAGTGGTTTAAAAATATAATGCATTGCATACTATTTTTTAGTATTTATTGCCAAGTGAATAATTGTAAATGAAAATAGAATAGTTCCTTTGTCAATACTGCACAATAACATGTGCATCAAATGAATTTATAAATATTTAATAATTATCTATATTTCAGTTTCATCAATGAAAAAAATGAGGAAAGTTTAGTTGTGATTCGGATGAGTTCACCTTTGCTTCCTTGCCTTGTAAAATTTATTATAGGTTTAATTCCTACATATTTAAAATTTATTTGTTTAAGAGCTATAAATAAATGTACTGCTTAATAATAAAGTCAGACCATCTCCTTAAATATGAATATACATTTAAATGTTTGAACGAACACACACACACACACACATATATATATATATATATATATATATATATATATATGCGTGTGTTTGGGCGAACATATATATATATATGTGTGTGTATGTGTGTGTGTGTGCGCGTGTGTGTACATCACGCGTTGCCGAGTGATTATAACGGTCACCTTGTGACCATGATGCATGAGATCGAATCTCGCCAGGGCCGATTTGTCATGAAGGTGACTTTTTAATATTATCGATCAGGAGTGGGGCGATCCCGGCGTGCGGCATCTTTAGAAAGTGCCTGTAGACCATACCACGATTTGTCCTAAACCTTGCGAGTAAAATTGGGTAGGTGCGTCTTTTTAAGGAGCCCTCGATGGTTGGACTACCTCAAAGTCACAAGTCATCTTGACCGAGAGTTTGAGCGTCCTGGTCTTGTTGTTCATATTAGATAACGCGCTCTCTGCCAGAAACTGTAACTAAGGTCCGTTCAGCATAGTTGCACTATAAACCACGCTCGGGCTCTGTGGGTGTTGAACAAAACATAAGTGTGCCTGAGCAGGCGTCTACAATGGGAATTAACTAACCGCCCCGGTAGACAGGTGTCCTCTAATACGAGTGACCAGCTATTAAATGTATATCACGCCTCATCATATATATCTAAACTTATTTATAAATGGAACTTTGTCAGTGTGTGTATGGATCTGTGTGTGTGTGTGTGTCCGTTACCTATAGACTCCGAAACGGCTGAACCGATTTTCTTGAAAATTTACACAGTTGTACTATAAGCGTCTGCGAGTGTTCTTAGCTAAGTTTTGCGTCGGGTACGCCCGATAAATATCGAAAATCGGGAATCGAAAAAATCGGGTTATAGAAGGAGTGATCCGATTTTAATCAACATTGATAGACAAAGACATAAGAAACGATATTCAGAAATTTCAAGGTTGCAGTTCTTACAATAGTGCAGAATATATATATATATATAAAAGGCAAGATGTTTGTGTGTGTGTCTGTTTATCTGTCTGTATGTCCTTTATACAAATCCACAATTTTCATCCGATTCTCACCAAACTTCACACAAATATTCTTTAGGCAGAGTCTGAGCTCCAGGACCATGGATTAGTTTTAAAGCTTTCATTACACCCGAGCAACGCCGGGCTATACTGCTAGTATACGTATTAATTTATCTGCATTTCTACATTTTTTATCTCTACTGGATATCATAAAAGCAAACTTTGTTTCATTAGTTTCCCGCAAAACCAAACCAGAAATAAGTATATGAAGATTGTGTTGCGTTTCTCCTTCAAATGACCTGGTCCTGTTATTTTCGAAAATCACTCATCCTAATTCTGATCTTCAGCCGTGATCTGGGTCCGTTTTCAAGATTCCGACCTCATCTCTTACACGGATGTGAACCAGGTTTTAACTGAGCTTGTTTGTCGGTTTTACTGCTCGTTTATTTGTTTATACGTTTGTCTCTCCTTGCAACCAATTTTTCTGTCTCGCTCAATTTAAGCGTCTGGCTTCTATCTGATAACGGCGCTCATCCGAAATTAATCTCTTTGTTACGCCTAGATTATGTCGGCTTATATGGTTACGGTTTTAATTTTATTTTATTTTTCTTTTCTGTTCGGTATGTTGTTTTTGGAATTTCGCTTAAAAAAATTGATCAAAATGTCGTAGCAATAGACAGATACATAAGTAAACAAATATATAATATCATTTTCTTCAGTCTTTTATTTTTGTCTATCCCGCCCTCTATCTCTGCTTGGCACAAATTCTCTTTGTCAGACATTCTTAATCTCCACGGATTCTTTGGCAGGCGGGAACTGAGACGGAAGCCCGTCGTGAGGATTTAGAGCTATTAGATCCGTGCCAAGTGCTTTTCACGATTGCAATCGGAGCCCACCCGCCACCAACAGCCTTACCCATTTTCTTCAGCGTATCATGCAGTCGAAGATAAAACAATGTGAACAAGATAATGTCATTCAACGTTTTTTTTAAGACTGAAATATGTTATATATGGTCATGGCTCTCCACAACCTCGAATTCTTTGTATCTTTAAGCAATTTGGGTAAACAGGCTTAGCTTCAAGTGTAGTATCTTACGCTTGATCTTGATAGAAAAAGAGAAACATACATATATAAAAATATAATCCTATATTTTTATTCTTCGTCGTTTGTGGGGAGTAGTAAAGCAGCTAGAGAGAATAGGCGCACACGAAGGGGTGGCCGGGAGTCGGAACGGTTAACGCACTACAGTAGCGTGGAAGAAGCTCCGTTTGAGGTTGTCTATTAGAACAGATTTCCGGATTACATCCATTGTATCGAAGATAAACCAGACTTTAACGATGCGAATTTTCACATTCAGTAGGATTTATTTCGCTTCCCATGTTTATTTTATGATCATTTTGCCGCAAACATGACATAAATGCCACTGATACACAGGGGTTTACGGCGGTACAGCGGAAGAAAGTATAAGAGATGGATGAAAATCAAGCAGATAAATAGATGGGAATTGACGCTGCATTTAAACTTGAGAGAATACGCGCACACGAAGAAGCCGCCAGGAGTCGGAAGCCAGCGGTGATCTTTTTTCTTCAGACAAAATTCTTAAAACTCCCACTTGACCCACATTGCCACGCCTCTTAACACACACACTTTTGCTTTTCCGGTTGTCACTTTGCTGACTTTATCGTCAGCCGGATGTATCTGTCCGTCACAATTGCCGGCCCGTTTAGCAAGACCAACAATCAGTCAGTCAGTTAAGTGCCATACATGATACACGCTTGGGCGATCATGTCTAGAAAAAGACATGACTGACTGGGCAGAAGATTATCCCGCACTAGGTTGCCATTACTTTCTGCGGTAGACTGGTTGCCAGCGAAGATTATAGAAACCCGATCCTCTTATTTAACTCATAACTGGAGGAGGAAGAGATGTATTATACTGTTAAGTAGTAATTAGTGGGGAATCAGTTTATTACTTCATAACAATAGAAAACCGATCCCCCACTTTATGCCCAGTAGAAGCTTTACTTATGTTTCCAATTATTATCTTCATTCAGTCAGTTAAGTGCCATACATGATACACGCTTGGGCGATCATGTCTAGAAAAAGACATGACTGACTGGGCAGAAGATTATCCCGCAGTAGGTTGCCATTGCTTTCTGCGGTAGACTGGTTGCCGACCAAGGCTATAGAACCCAATCTGTCCTGTTATTTAACCCATAACTGGAAAGAATAAACGTATTAAAACATTTCCCAAGGTTATTTGCGGGTAAGTGAATGCTGTGAATTCAACTGGAGTTTGAACTCGGCTCTCCCGATTTCTCGTTTCCGAGTCGATATCCACTGCGCCACAACGCTATAATAACCAACAATATAAAAACTAAAAGCAGTTGACGCACGTACTTGTATTAAATGTGACACGATAGGCAGTAAGTTTGGATTTCATATTAGTCGGTGGAGCTAGCTCAGACATTCACAGCTAGGAAGGTAATTTAGGGTGCCATCTTACGTTAATAACATAGCAGGTCAATGTAGGTGGATCCTGAGAGGCCAGCCTGTTTTGCACGATAACTAGGGTATCTAGAACAGTAGATCATTCGCTAGTTCTCACTAACAGTACCCTGTAAAGAGCATTCGATGTTCCCGTAAGATTATAGAAATATCGGGGATAGAGCTATAGAGCTGATATTTAAGTTGGATATTGTCACCAAGAGATGTTAAATATAGACTTCATCATTCGAATGTGGATTCCACCAAGGTTAGACTCTAATATTTTAGTTTATAGCCAGGCAGTAGCATCATAAATTAAAACCACTTCTACAGTAGCGCGGATGAAGCTCCCTTGGTGGTTGTTTCATAGATCAGATTTTCAGATTATATCCATTTTTAGTGAAAGTGGCCCAGGCTTCAACTGTGCGAATTTTCACATTCATTAGGATTTATTTCGCTTCCAATGATTTCATCCAAGCAAAGTAATGCCATTGATGCACAGTGGGTTACAGTAAAAAGTTAAAAGATACAGTGGGTGTTGAAGCAAAGATAAAAAATGGATGGAAATCAAACAGAAAAAAATGGCAATTGACGTTGCATATAAAACTTTTGGAGATTGTATCTATCAGGGAAGCAAGCAAACGGAAGTGAGTTCTGCAAACAGGAAGTGAGAGAGAAGAAACTATTAGAGTAGAAGAGGCGGTTATATTTAACTATTTCGACGGTAAAATGGAGGGACATTGCTGCCTATCTAGTAGCAAGAATAAGTACAAGTGGACGGGGAACCAGAGAAAAAAAATCTCGTCATCGCAGTTGTCATGAAAATACTTGTAAAAAAGACAGAGGGAAGCCACATCATGTCGGTGAGAAAGTGACTGAAGTCGGTCTGCCAAGTTAGGATGGATTATATTGCAAATCTTTCTTTGAATTTTATCAAGAACCTCGAGATGAATAGTAGGAGCCCTCGACCAGATGTGGCAATAGTCGTCAATGCCTGGACGAATGGTAGATTTATAAATGTGTAAAATTGATAAAAGTAAAATATTCGACAGATTTTATTTATTCTTCTGAGACAGTGCATGTCTCGTTAGATCAATTCTGGTGCTGTGAAATCAGATCTGACTGTCCCATCATTGTGAACACGTATCAAATGTGATCCTAAAATGTCTGATTGTGCTGCCGGAAATAATGTCCACACAGAAAATAAGAAAGGTTTGGCGAAAGACGGTGTTGGGTTAACTTTCTGCAAGCAACAAGTGATTTATTTAATTTGCCTATATTTCTGAGATGAGGTAGTATTTACAGTATTTACATTATTCAGACTATTGTCCTCATCTTTGTTGCTATTTGAACGACGTTTCGGCCATTGTACAACCCGGCTTTCTTCAGGAGATAGGAATTTCGAACCGAACCATTTATTTGTCTATATTTCTGAGATAAGGTTGTATTTCCAGGATTCACATTATTTGGACTATTGTCAAAATCTTTGTTTTCATTTCTATAACGTTACGGCCGTTGTTCAACCCGGCCTTCTTCAGGTGCTACGAATTTCGAACCGAACCCTTTATTTGCCTATATTTCTGAGATAAGGCAGTATTTACATTATTCGGACTATTGTCCTCATCTTTGTTGCCATTTGTACGACGTTTCGGCCGTTGTACGGTGCTAGTAATTTCGAACTGAACCCTTTATTTGTCTATATTTCTGAGATGAGGTAGTATTTACAGTATTTACATTATTCGGACTATTGTCCAAATTGTTGTTGCCATTTCTACAACGTTTCGGCCGTTGTATGCTCCGGCCTTTTTCAGGTGCTAGGAATGTCGAACCGAATTCTTTATTACAATCACTGGGGTATATCATCCTCATTCCTTGCTTGAAGCCGCGATTGTAAATTGGAAATTATTTCCCTCTATCCTTGCAAGTTACTTATTCACCACTGCTGTAGCCTGCTATTGAACTCAAAACTCTAAGAGTCAAGTCAGGAACTAACCAATGTCTATATCCACTGATTAAATAACTTGATGGATTAGAGAGAGATAACTCCTGACTGCCAATTGAGGCTTTACGCAAGGAATGAGGATGATATACTCCAGTGATTGTAATAAAGGGTTCTGTTCGAAATTCCTAGCAACTGAAGAAGGCCGGATCATACAAGAGCCGAAACGTCGTACAAATGTCAATAAAGATGAGGACAATAGTCTGAATAATGTAAATACTGTAACATTAATTTAATATTAACATTGCTCCGATGAAATTAACTCACTGGTGCCCCTCATGTATAAACTTACTTTAGCTACTAGACTAGCAACTAGGTCCCACTCTTTTACAGTAAAAACAATACAATGTAACCGTAAATTCTACTCCACCAGCTTCTTTTCTCGCACTTTCCGCCTGTAGAATTCCCTTCCGTATACTTGCTTCCCCAGCAGTTTCAATCTCCAAGAATTTAAATGTAAGGTCAATCGTCTTCTTCTATCTCAGTGACTCGCATCCTTTCTCTCGTGCTCGTTTCTTCGTCCACTCCACTCTCATGACATCGGTTTTCTCATTCTTCTCTTATCCACTTCCTGACACCCCCTATATCCTGTCCCTCTTTCTCATCACTTTCGTCCTGTGTAACCCCCTGCTCACCAGTGCTAGTAAAATTGTCTTGCTTGGGTCGAAATGATTAAAAACAATTAAAAATTAAGAGGCGGTCATTGTTCCTAATTCTGTTGTATAAAACACTGTGATTTTACAAGCATCTTCTTTTGATGGCGTCTACATCAAAACACTTCACTTAACCGACTGGCGAGTCATTTAGCGTCCGTTAGGTGGCACTTGACTAGAAAACGTTTGGAAATACCCATGAAGGAAGAGGAAAGAAAATTGCTTTTAGTATGTCCTGTTAGTGTCAATTTCACTAAGCCACCTTTCCTTATCTTTTCTCTAATTTTCAAATGCCTGCTTTTTGTTTCCATTTTGATTAAAACTTCCTATTTGTTCACATATCTCATTCATTGTATTTCCAGCATCCAGAACCATATCCCAATTTTGTCAAGTTTTCTTTTAATCACTGAGAAAATTGTCCAACAGTTGCTAGAATTGAGGAGGATTGATATTACATACGATTGAACACGTTTTTTAGTTGTTTTTCTAGGTAAAACCTTGAAGAACTTCCTTCGGTATACTTGCTTTGCTGACGGCTACAACCTCCAGGAATTTAAATGCAATGTCAATTCCCATCTCGTGATTCCAGTCCTTTTTACATCTCGCATATCTAGTTTTTTTCCATTCTCTCTACCTTCCCAATTGTCTTCACACCTGTGTTCCCATCCTTCTCTTGCTCTTTCTTTGTCACACCCTGTAATTCGTTCGTTTTTCTCTTCGCTCTTCTCCTGCTTAAACTTTTCCTCTGTTATGTAACCCCCTGCGCATCAGTGGCGATACCGCCTTGCTTGGGGTGAAACGATTGAAAAGAAATGTTCAACTGCATTTTCTATGGATAGGAATAATGATATAGTTTTAGAAACTTTTTAATCATTTCACACCAAGTAAGGCATTAAAGTTACTAAGACGCAAGGATTTACTGAATTTGAGAGAATATGAGGAAAACAATAAGAAGACAATAAAAGTATAAAAATTAAGAAAACGAAAGATAACGATTGATATTTGCACTTATATATTCGAAGATCAGTGTTGACTTGAAGTGCGTTTCGCAGGCAAGAAGTGCGGGTGAAGAAACTGTTAAAACAGAAAATACGGTAAGATGTAACTCACTGTAAAACCTTGCCGCCTATCTATTACCGCGCTAAATTTCTTTTCTTTTTTAAGTCGAGGTAAAATACCTGGGAAGTGTTATGGCAGAAGATGGAAAGTGCGACACAGAGATCCGAAGGCGAATTGGTATGGCGAAGGAAGCATTCCAGAAGTTGAGTAAAGTATTAAAAAACAGGACAATTTCACTAGAAACAAAGAAGAGAGTACTGGATTGCTATGTGATGTCCGTCCTTCAATATGGCAGTGAATGCTGTGGACAATATCATCAAAGATGAAGGAAAAACTTGAAGCAACTGAAATGCGGCTCTACAGAAGGATGCTACGAATATCATGGATCGAGCATGTGAACAATGATGAGGTCTTGGAAATGATGAAAACAAAAAGGAAATTGATACTGAGCATCAGGAAGAGACAGCTGAAGTTCCTGGGACACGTAATGAGGAAGGAGGGCTTGGAGAATCGGATACTAACAGGCCAGGCAGAGGGAAAAAGAGGAAAGCAGCGGATAACATATTTGAAGGACCTAATCAGGTGGATGACGGAACGAGGATTGCATGATGTAACAGGAGAAGGCGCGCTCAGAGCCACCAGGGATAGGGAAACGTGGAAGGCCATGATCGCCTACGCTCTGAATGGACAAAGTACATAGAAGAAGAAAAACAAGAGGAAAATTCACCAGAACAATTAAAATGATAGTACTTATAGAAAAAGTATAGGCAATTTTCGTTACAACGGTGGAAAAGGGACTGAAGCCAAGATGCCTGGTCAAGAACTATAACATTGTTGATTCTTCTTTGTAATTTATTAAGAAGCCGGAAGTGAGTTTCACATGTGAGAACTAGATGGGAAGAAACTTTTAGCATAGGACTTACGGTTACATCTGGCCTTTTCAACTGTAAAATGATAAGATTTTAACGCCAATCAAGTACTGTGCTTGCATTCATAAAGTCTAGGTACACTTCAACAATTCTTTAAACCGTCCTTGAAACCCCTTTATATCTTATCTATTCAATCCATTGTATTATGGGATACAAATCATATATCATCCAGCAAGTAACTAAAACACACAAAGTAAAATTGCACTTTCGCAAAATCGGATTCGAACGACTAAAACATTTTGGGAAAACCCATATAATGACTAAAAACATTTAAAAAAAACGAGACCAAAGCAAATTTCACAAGTCAGTGGGAAAATCAAAATTCTGGATCCTGATTGGATTGGAGATGGGAAAATCATGTATGACGTTTTTTCACACCTCGAATGAAAATGCCATTTGGATCCAGTCACATGACCAGATTCACTACTTAAAGGACATACACTGACCGGTCAAGACAGTCGGAAAGGTGCAGAAATCAAAGAGGCCAAAGAACCGACAGACAGGTCCGTCGCTGACTCAACCAATACACAAGAGAAGAAGAAGGAAAGAAAAACAACAACAACAACAACAAGATATCCTCAACTCCCCATAAAACTTTAACATCTCTCAACGGCCAGAAAAGGGAAAAGAACACAGACTATTAGGAAAGTAGACTGATTAATCTTTTCATACAAACGCATTCTGCTACTTAATACTATCTTTATTTGCCCTTTACCCTCTCTTCGGTTCTTTCTCACGCACACTCTCTTTTTTTTCTGAAATTTATCGACCCTTTGCTTTTCCACCTATTTAGCGGTGGACACATAAAAAAAAGAAACACTACTACTCTGTTGAATTTCAAACAGCGAAATACAGACACTTTTTTGTTCAAAGCCACATTCGCTTAAATCTAAATCCAGCAAACAAAAAATAAAAATATTGTTTATGCGGTATCAGTCAGTTAAGTGCCATACGTGATAAACGTTTGGGCGATCATGTCTCGAAAGAGACACGACTGACTGGGCAGATGATTATCCCGCAGTAGGTTGCCATTGCTTTCTGCGGTAGACTGGTTGTCGACCAAGGCTATAGAACCCAATCTGTCCTGCTATTTAACCCATAACTGGAGGGAAGAGACGGATTAATACCTTTCCCAACGTTATTTGCGCGTAAGTGAATGCAAGGAATTCAACTGGAATTCGAACTCGGTTCTCCGATTTCTCGTCCCGAGCCGATATCTACTGCACCACAACGCACATCCAGATTATGCGGTATATATGATGCTAAATATACTATTTTATATAAACATTTCTTATTGCGTTGTCCTTTCTTGTATTTGGTGGACAAGTGATCCCGCATTAAATGCTCCCATTTAACCCGGGTGTTCCGTACCTCCCCATTATTTTCCGCATTCTTCTGTAGAACAGCATCTTCGTGCCTCATGCCTCCTCTTCATCAGGGTATTTACCAGTAACCTACCCTACTCTGCAAGACAATGTCAGTTTTTAAAGTGGGAATTCTGAACCCTTAAGCTGGTGCAAAGATTTCCGTAGAACATGGATAAGGCAGGGTCAGGCTCTAATTTTTTTATTCCCCGAGACGAGACTCTTTCCCTTCACAAAGCTTCGGATGGGTCCTTCGCTGCCCGAATACAGATTGCTCGACAAGCGTAATCCCGAGCGGCAATCTCCTCTCCAAAGTCGTCTCTTGATCTGTGCGGAAATTGTCCAGCATTCACTATCATACAGGAGATATTCTATTACATCACAGTTAAGCACTCTTTCCTTTCTAATAAAATGTCTCTGTACACTTTCACTGAAGCCGAGATACCAAAAACATTGTACATTCTTTTCGTATTTCATCACGTTCTATTTTCATTATTTTACAAGCACATGTAAGTAAGAAGACAGTTTTATCATTCAACCACGGCAGCGGTTGATCATATTCGTAAGTGCGACATTGAGTGAATGTACGCAGATTTCAAGCTTCGCCACTAATTCAGCTCTCAACCAAATTTCAAACAGTTTATGGCGTTAGATAGAACACCTACTTAGCTTCATTTTGAAAAAAAAAAATCGAATTTTAGTTTAGTAGAAAAAAAGTTACATCAAAATCTTATTCCTTATAACTTTTTTTGTTTAATATTTATGCATGCGGTTTTCAAAATTTAAATTCTGAGGATAACTTTATCATTTTTCTCAATCTAACTTTCCTTATCGCTTATCATTTTATCAGAATTGGTTATCAGAATTAATTATAAATAATCAATTTTATATTTTTTTAAATAAATTTCATAAAATTTAAAAAAAAATTTTTTGATTGCGGTTTTCAGCGTTAAATTTATATTAAAATAACAGCAATGCCTAGAAAAATCATGAATTACATGGAAAAATGCGCTCAAGAACAGTAATATTCTTAAGATTATATTAAACCTGGAAAAGAACAGGACAAAATATTAAAACTGGAAAAGTAAAGGACGAGATATACTAGGGAAGTAAGAAATGTGAAATTTCTTACTTAAAATATTGCATTCAAATCTTTTATTAACTGCAATGTTTAGGTCAGAATTTTTTTTATTTTTTACTTCACTTGAATATCTTGTCCTTTACTTTTCCAGGTTTAATAACTTGTCATGTTCTTTTCCAGGTTTAATAACTTGTCCTGTTCTTTTCCCGGTTTAATAACTTGTCCTGTTCTTTTCCAGGTTTAATAATTGTCCTTTCTTTTCCAGGTTTAATAACTTGTCTTGTTCTTTTCCAGGTTTAATAACTTGTCCTTTATTTTTCCAGGTTTAATAATTTGTCCTGTGCTTTTCCAGGTTTAATAACTTGTCCTGTTCTTTTCCAGGTTTAATAATTGTCCTGTTCTTTTCCAGGTTTAATAACTTGCCCTGTTCTTTTCCAGGTTTAATAACTTGTCCTGTTCTTTTCCAGGTTTAATAACTTGTCATGTTCTTTTCCATGTTTAATAACTTGCCCTGTTCTTTTCCAGGTTTAATAACTTGTCCTGTTCTTTTCCAGGTTTAATAACTTGTCCTGTTCTTTTCCAGGTTTAATATAATCTTATGAATCTCTTTTTATACGCGCATTTTTCTATATAATTTCATATTATTACTGTTGCTTTTTAAACGAAACATTTTAATTATTATTCGCTTATTATTAGTTTTAATTCATTTGATATCTTGTCGATATTTCCAGTGTGATTTAAACATGCCGTACAATTTAAATTAAAACTTATCGGATGCGCGTTGTTGGCATAATGTATGTCAGTTAGGAAGGAGAAATCATTTGGGTTTGTTAATTTTGACTAGACGCAAATAACGTTGAGAAAGGTATGAATCCATCTCTTCCCCCTTTAGCTGTAGGTTAAATAACCCCGACAGGCTAGTTTCTTTAGACTTGGTTGCCAATCAATCTGCCGCAGAAAAAAATGGCAACCAACTGCGAGAAAATCTTCTCTCTTCTAACATATATTGGGCCAGAATGGAAGATTAGGCTCTTAGAATTTGAATGGAAATAATTATCTTATTATGTGCAATCTGTAATATTGCAGAATAAATGAATATTTATTTATTATTACTATTTATTATTTATTATTTATTATTACTATTGTTGAACTTGTGTAGACAGTTTATCAGTAATCCCACTACGAATTGCTTCAAGAACAATTTGTATTTATTCCTGAGACTAGTAATTTTCAATAATCTTGGAATTAATTCGAACTTTTGTTCTCATCTTGGTTGCTATAGGGTTTTAAAATAGACACAACGTTTCGACCAAGTACTCTCTGGTCACCATCAGGTGTCCATAGATTGGCTGGTGTGGATTATCTCGTTGATTATTGCGAAATATCCTGTGAAATCAATTATTGTTCTGTCATGTTGGAATTTGGTTCGCTACTACTATTATAACAGCTGTATCATCCAAGATGGGAACAAAAGTTCGACATAATTCCAAGATTATTGAAAATTCCTCATCTCAGAAATAAACACAAATTATGACAAGTGGCAAGAACTCACTAACAAAATCCAGTTGTCAAAAATCCATCTGACACTGAATATAAAATGCTCCAAAAATATACAGTAAAGACCTTAGGGACGGTGGCGTAGTGGATATAGATGTGTTAGTATCATCTAGTGGTCATGAGTTCGATCCTTGGACTTGGTATTGAGAGTACCAAATTCCAACATGAAAGAACAATAATTGATTTCACAAGATATTTCGCAATTATCAACGATATATTCCACATCAGCCAACCTATGGACACCTGATGATGACCAGAAGGTACTTTGTCGAAACGTTGTGTTTATTATAACACCTTTATGAAACAAGATGAGATAAAAGTTCGAAATAATTCTAAGATTACAAATCAGAGACATAAATAGGTCCTCACATCTTAGTTTTGTGGCAATAATTAACATCAACAGACGTTTCTTGTTAAAATGTTGAATTATTTTAACAGTCAACATTATGGATAATTGGTCGGTATAGATGTCTATTATAACACCTATATCAACCAAGATGAGAACAAAAGTTTGAAATAATTCCAAGATTATTGAAAATTACTCATCTCAGAAATAAACACAAATTATGACAAGTGGCAGGAACCCACTAACATAATCCACTTGTCAAAATCCATCTGATATTGAATATAAAAGACTCCAAAAATGCACCATGAAAGAACAATAATTGATTTCACAGGATATTTCGCAATAATCAACGAGATAATCAGGAAAGAATTTATCACATTTGGTTCGAGTCTCTTGTCAGAAGCAACCTTCGTTAATTCCATCTCCTTGAATGCCGTTCATCTTTTTTTTTTCCCACACTACCCACTTTACTCTCACTGTAACCCCCCCCCTGCGGACAAAAAACGGTCCTACCTTACCTTAGGTGAAATGATTAAAAAAAAAAGATATTATGGTCTGCCCGTAAGCAGACGTACGTCAGAGAGTAGAAAAACAGATACTACACTTTGTTCCCGGGATAAATGCTTGTTACAGAAGTGACAATTCTTTGTTTGTTTGACTATCTATTCATTGAAATCAAATCGGTAAGACAAAATGGAAATAAGGGTCTTCTAAATACACACAATGGAAATAAGGGTCTGCCTAAATACACCCAATAAATATATATATATATATATATATATTAGTCATCCGTAGACAGATCTGATTCGTTGTATCACAGCTCATCAGCACGGTTAGACATTACTGAATGAGCGATGCGTAGTTGCTAGAGTAGCTACTGTTTTTCAAAGTCTACCATTCTTCCAGAGTGCTAAATCAGTGTGTGAGAGCGTAAATAGTCATCTGCAGACAGATCTGTTTCGGTTAGACATCCGATTGCTTTTAACCCAGGATTGAAACCCGACCGAATTGGCGTCAGTCGGCGATTCTACCTCTGAGCTATGGGCGCTCGGTAGAAGGAGGCAGACTTTTAGTGTATGATGTATCATACGCCCGTATCCAGAGTGCTCTACTGTGTAGAAAGGCCCAATTCAACAATTCTTAGTGATAATGATATATAAGAGAGAATGAAAAAAAATAGCGGTTACTGTAAAGACATTGAGATTGCTACGAACATATTTACATCGTATATGACTGTCTATTAATGATAGACTGACATGAGTAGTTTTCGGACGGCATATTGTAAGATTTCTTTTGTGAATTCTATACCGATTTCCCTCTTAAAGAACTTTCGCATTCAAATCTCGTCTTGAACGCAAATACGCGAAAGTGCTGCCCTATTTTCCTCGGGAATGCGGATAAATTTCCACTTAATCAATAGCAACTTTTCAAGGGAAAAAAGACAAGCCGGAAGGCCCCGTTGACAGAGACTTCAGAAAATGACCGCAATGCATAACAATGGCTTCCACCAGTGCGCCAAAATCACTTTGTTTTCTGGCTCTTTAACGGCTTTCCCTTCACTTTAGCAGAGAGCAACAATGCTGATTTCGGCGGCGGGAATCGGAAGATGAAAAATGGCAACCACCTTGCCGCAAATGGCAAGAACCCTCTAGGCTTTTAGACAGTCTGTCAGCGTACCTTTTCGTTTCGTTGCGATGATAATACACCCGGTCTAAAAGGCGTTAATGGGCATCAAATGTGTGTTGTTAAATGGTTGTAAATATACGGCAGTCACGTTTCATGGGACCCTGCAAATATCTTCCTTGATTTTAGTGCCATTTTCTGAAAGGTCAAAAGGGCAGGCCCGAATATCAAAAAGTCGTCTTCAGATATTCGATCAACTGTTATTTGAAATGAGCGAGTTATTAGAGCGTTGCTTAAACTAAATCGGTCACCGGCAGGAAATAGACAGTATCCGATCAATGTCTGGAAGGAATTTAAAGAACTATGAAATTATTTAGCTGTCGTATACTTTCGTTTCTTAAATGACACTTTTATTTCAAGTAAGTGTTGCACCTAGTATTAGTAGATATAATTGTTGTCTGAACCTCTTTAATAAAAAAATAATTTTTTTACATTATTAGTAAATATAATTGTTGTCCAAAAATCTTGAATAAAACAAAATGTTTTTGCATTATTATCAGATATAATTGTTGTGAGAAACTTGTGAATAAAACAAGATCATTTTTTGACATTATTAGTAGATATAATTGTTGTCCGAAATTCTTTAGGAAAACATGATTACTTTTTACATGACTAGTAGATATAGTAGTTGTCCAGAATGCTTGAATAATATATTATCCTTTTCTCACATTATTAGTAGGTATAATTTCTGTCCAAAATTCGTGAATAAAACAAGATCTTTTTTTACATTATTCGTGGATATAATTGTTGTTTGAAATTCTTGAAAAAAAAAACATGCTCAATTTTTACATTATTATTAGATATAATTGTGATTTGAAATTCTTGAATAAAGCATGTTCATTTATTTATTAAATTATTCACATGCTTTAAAAATAATTGATATATATATATATATATATATATATATATATATATATATATATATATATAATGGATGTTCAGTAAATCTTTTTCTATTAAAGCGAGAAATTTTACTGCTAACTTTAACCATTCTGACGAGAGGTGACGAAACCGGTCGACTGGTGGTTTTTGTTTTAAAATTTATCATGGCCTATAGTAAAAAAGATTTCTTGCGTTTAACGCCATAATACGTTAAATATTCTTTTTCTGTTGTAGTGGGAGTCCGTTAAAGTGAAGGGTAATTGTACACTGTTGCTGGTTAACGGAATTTGGCCTTGTGGTAGATAGCCCACTATAAGTTATAAAATGATTATAAAATCAAGAAAAGCAATTTGAGTAGAAAATAACATTTATATATACACATAGCAATTAATGTTTGACAATTAAAGCAATATTGAATATAGGTCCAACGGAGGTTAAAATGTTCATGACAAATAATAATGCAGAAAAAGATTAGTGCTTAGGAATGTGAGAAGCGGAAGTATGTGAGGAATGTCTTTGAAGTAGTCGCTCCTTAGGTCAGTAAGTACTTATGAGACAGGGGAGAAGGAAAGAGGCAAGCATAGTAGCCGCTCGACTTAAGTCAAGGGGAGACACTGGTTACTCTCGCCTGTCTGTCTGCTGGGTGCGTTTTGTCTCGGCTTTTTATATCTGCTTTTTAGATCAAAAGCAGCTCGTTTGGAATTTCACACTTGTATTTGATTCTGGGCTTCCCATTGGCTGGTAAATAAAATTCGCGTAGGCTCGTGAAATGGAAATTTGATATTTGATTAATTTTTATTTTTCAACCGGAACATCTGCGCGAATCTATCTGCTCAGAGACGACTTTTGTTCATTTGCTTTTTGGTCGTTATAGAGCAAACATCCGGTCCCTCGCTTTTGCTCGGTATTACCACAAACTCTTGGAGATTGTAGCTATCAAAAAAGCAAGAGTACAGCAGGGAGTTCCAAAAACAGAAAATTTGAGAAAAGAAACTGTTGGAGTAGAAGAGTCGGTTACATTTGTCCGTTTTCACTTAAAAAAAAGTGGGACCTAGTTGTCACTGTAGTAGCACGAGTAAATTCGTGTAAAGGGGACACCAGAGTGATAGTTCCCCAGAGCAGAAGCCGTGAAAGTATTTGTCGAAAAGGCAGAGGGAAGCCATATCCCGACGGGGAGAAAGTGGCTGAAGATTAGTTGTCAAATCTGGATTACAATTTATGATTTCCGAATACGACATTGACTGGAAAAATCTTCTTCTTTTATGTGCCGCGTTTCTTCAGGACTTGGATGATCAAGACCCTCCACATTTTCCTCTCCCTTGTTGCTCTTAATATATTTTTCTCTCAAACCTTGTTCTGCCTTACATTTGCTTCAGTCCATCAAGTATGACGCGCTATTTTCCCCTGTCTCTCTTTCCCTCTATCATCCCTCTGAGTATCAGATTCTCTGAGCTCTCTTTCTTCATTACGTGTCCCAAAAACCTCAACTGTCTTTTCCTGGTGCGAAATATATATTTCATTTTCATTTCCATTCTCTCCAAAACCTAGTCTTTGTTCACATGTTTGGTCCATGGTATTCTCAGCATCCTTCTGTAGAACTACATTTTTGTTGCTTCAAGTTTCTTCTTCAGGCGTTGATTTCCTCATTTCTCGCATGGTCAGTCCATGGTATTCTCAGCATCCTTCTGTAGAGCCACATTTCTGTTGCTTCGAATTTTTACTTTTTCTACTTCTTCTATGTGCCATGTCCCTTTAGGACATAGGCGATCATGGCCTTCCACATCTTCCTATCCCTTGTAGCTCTTAACACCCTTTCTCTTGTTGCTCATCCCCAACTCTACTCTGTCATCCATTTGTTCCAACACATAAATCTAGAAAATAAATGTACAGAAATTAGATTGGCCACAAAATGAGGGATCAGTTTATATATTAATTATAATATGGGATTGATCCCTAACTTTATATCCACATTATAATTACTTGCTTGTTTATCAAATTGTGATTAAGTAAGAATAAACCTCTTCTCAATACTGATTAGCTATGCAGGTATGTCTTTTAGATGTATTTCTTCTTCTTGCCATGCTCTTCAGGACGCAGGCGATCATGGCCTTCCACATCTTCCTATCCCTTGTAGCTCTTAACACCCTTTCTCTTGTTACCCATCCCAAACCCTGTTAAGTCATCCATTTGTTCAAGGCTATAAACCTAGAATATAAATGTATAGAAACTAGCTTGACAACAAAGTGAGGGATCAGTTTATATATTGATTATAATATGGAATTGATCACCCACTTTATACCACATTATTATTTCTTATTTGTTTATCAAATTGTGATTCAATACTGATTAGCGACACAGGTATATAATTTAGATTTATTTCTTCTTCGATGTGCCATGACCTTTCAGTACGCAGGCGATCATGGCCTTCCACGTCTCCCTGTCCCTGGTAGCTCTATTCGCCACCCAAACCCTGCTCTGTCCTCTACCTGCTCAGGCCCGTCAAATATGTTATCCGCTGGCTTTCATTTTCTATTTTTCTCTCCATTTGACCAGTCAATATCAGATTCTCCTTATAATCTCGTCGATCGGTGGCAGAGATGCATTGGTGCTCAAGGCTCGTATTTTGATTAATTTCAACATTTCTATATTTTTTTAAATAAAATTATGCTTCTGAAATTGGCCATTATTTTTCGAATAACTATACTTAACTAACTTATTGTATCATTGCAATATTACAATTAAGCAATATAAATAACATTTGGGAACACTAAATTATACACATATATTAAAGTATTGGATATAATATAAATATTTAGCAGTTCAAAACTTATTAGTGAATTTTTTAGGAAAAAATTATAATTATTAATTTATTGAAATATAGAGAAAACTATTGAAAGAAACTTTTTCTATCTTTTTAATTATTCTGTTCATATATATATATATATATATATATATATATATATATATATATATATAATGCGCCTGCAATATTCTGAAAAAAGAGAGTTGAAATTGTATTTTTGGTAAATTGTCTTCCGAAATTTTTTTCACTCAAATTTCAGTTTTGTTATCTGCATGGTATGTTTGTCAGATCGGTCTCTTTTTTTCTGTATTTAATTTTTTTTTTTTTTTTTTTTTTGTTACTAACTATTTTTGACTTTTAAGTTTCGTTTGGATAAAAATTGGTTGAAGCTCTTATTTATTTTCTTAGCGATGCCTTTCTACTTAATTTAGGGGCAGTTGTTCTTTGGATACCGGTCAGTTGACCCCCCCCCCCCCCGCCACTGTCTTTGAACTCTTTAATTTTCACGCATGCCCAGTAGTCTCTCTTTCTGTCTCTTTCTCTCTCTCTTTTCCACCCCGCTCTAGACAATCTAACAGACAGTTAACTCGCCTACAATATTCGGAAAAAAGAGAGTTGAAATTGTATTTTTGGTAAATTGTCTTCCGAAATTTTTCACTCAAATTTCAGTTGTTTTCTGCATGGTAATTTTGTCAGATCGGTCTCTTTTTTTTCTGTATTTAATATTTGTTTTTGTTTTTTTTTTTTGTCACTAACTTTTTTGACTTTTATGTTTCGTTTGGACTTTAACTAAGTTAAAACTTAGGAAATTCTTTTATTTTTTTTAATTGGAGTAGATAGTACCTACTATCGCCAGGTTTCACACTCCACCCACTTCTTTTGAACAGGACTAGAGGCGATCGCCTTGTTTCTTGTTTAAGAAGTGGTTCCCGGTCTATCTACCTCCTCCTTCGGTCTTAGTGTTAGTTCAGCTGGAAGCTCTTTGCAGTTATTGAGTATGGTGGCAACGTCTCTTCATTCTGAGGGTACCGGGTTGGCAGTTTCCTGTATGCTGCTTCCAACTGTTAGTTAGATAGCCCTAACTCTTGCGTAGCGTCTTGAGAGAATGCTCTGATCAACAGTTGAATAATATCGGGGTTCCTTTAGTGCCATATCGCGCATGGAAGGGCGTCCCAGCATGAACCTCCGGTGGGCAACCCCGAGGCCACATTATGCTGCAGGCTGCGCCAGTCTCCATCTCTCACATGCTACAGTGACCGACTGATCCTACTCTAGACTTCTCTCCTCAACTAAAACACTATGAAAAAAACAAAACAAAAAACAAACAAAATAGCAAAACCAAACCAACTACTCAGAAAACGCCCAAACCTGTCTGCGTCTTTCACTAACATACGAGGTATCCGCACTCACTTTTGCAACGTCGAATCATTTCTTCAAACTAACTCACCTGATATCTTAGCTCTATGTGAAACTAACCTTGACCCGTCTATCCCCTCTTCTGAGTTTTATGTTCTTGGTTACCTTCCCCTTTTCAGGAAGGACTCCAATGTCCATATGCATGGGCTTGGTGTATATGTCAGAGAACACCTCCCCCAACTAGAGCGATATCTCTTGAATCCCTGGACCATTCTTTCATGTGCTTCTGTTAGCTCGGTTAGCTATCTCTTCTTCCTCTACTGCTCCTACTTCTCCTCTGACTGTTCAGTACTTGACAGCATCACTGACAATATCGATAAGGCCATTTCTTCTCATCCATCTGCCCATATATTTGTGTTTGGTGACTTTAACGCCCACCACACCAAGTGGCTGGAGAACTCTGTCACCGACCTTGCTGGTGTCCACACCATTAATTTTTCAATCTCCCAATCCCTTACGCAAGTGATAGATTCCCCACGCGTTTCTCCAATAGTCCTAACGGAAGGGACTCGCTACTAGACCTCTGCTTCACTTCCATTCCAAACTCCTGCACTACCAGACAGCTCTGCCCTTTAGGAAACTCTGACCACGCCGTAGTTTCCGTCAACATCTCATTCCACTCCCCCCACCCAAGAAACCCAGACCAGCAGAATATCCTACTGCTACCAAAGAGCAGACTGGGATTCGTTCTGTGACCTCCTCTGTGACGTCCCTTGGAACAACGTTTTTAGTCTTCCCGTCGAAGACTGTACATCCGAGGTCTCCTCTTGGGTTAAGGCTGGCATGGATGCTTTCATTCCTTCCAGGACATTTCAGCTTAAATCTCATTCGTCTTCCTGGTTCTCGCCCGCTTGTTCGGCCGCCATTGCCCACCGAATGACACACATTTTCGTAATAAAAATTTATCGTAAATAATCAGGCCGGTAGATATAAATATATAATACTGTTTCATTAAAAACAGAATATCTACTTAAATACGAGTATCGATAAAAAATAATGTTCAAACAATTCATTTCAAATTGTCGGTTGCTTATAACCAAGTTTCGTTAAAATTCGTTGATTTCCGTACCAAGTTTACATTTGTTGACATTACGATACACTTCAGAGCAGAGATGTTTGTTTACGATGGATCGAGAATTGTGTTATATAGGCTTGATAAAAATCTCGTTTAGACTGGAGGCTATTCGTGGTCGAGATGTCTAAGACGTTACCAGATCAAATGGTAGCTTCCCCTATCTAGATGGGGGTCGCAAGTTTGAATCCTGCCGAATGGCACACATTTTTGTCATAAAAATTCATCGTAAATAATCAGGCCGGTAGAAATAAATATATAATACTGTTTCATTAAAAACAGAATATCTACTTAAATACGAGTATCGATAAAAAATAATGTCAAACAATTCATTTCATATATATATGTATACATATATATATATATATATATACATTTGGGCAGCAACATTTTATTTATCGGTCAATTACAATTAGAAAAAATTGAAAATGCAAAGGGAGTTAAGAGCTCAAATTCTGTAAATAAAGGAGAACAAATTCGGTTTTTAGAATATTTTAGATTATATATATATATATATATATATATATCATATATATATATATATATATATATATATATATATATATATATATATATATATATATATCTGTCATTCAGTAATGAATTAGATACATCACACGCTATAAGTCTGCCTCCTTCTACCGAACGTCCATAGCTCAGAGGTAGAATCGCCGACTGACGCCAATTCGGTCGGGTTTCAATCCTGGGTTAAAAGCAACCGGAGTCTAATCGTACTGATGAGCTGTGATACAGCGAAACAGATCTATCTGCGGATGACTATTTACGCTCTCACACCCTGATTGAGCACTCTGGAAGAATGGTAGACGTTGAAAAACAGTAGCTACTCTGGCATGTACGCATCGCTCATTCAGTAACGAATTAGAGCACTCTCGCTATTGAGCATGTATAATGATAATACACGCTCAAAAGTCTGCCTTCTCCTACCGTGTGCCCATAGCCCAGAGGTAGAATCGCCGATTGATGCCAATTCGGTCGGGTTTCAATCCTGGGTTAAAAGCAATAGGATGTCTAAAGGTACTGATGAACTGTGATACAGCGAAACAGATCTGTCTGCAGATGACTATATATATATATATATATAGTCATCTGCAGACAGATCTGAGAGAGAGAGAGAGAAAGAGAGAGATAGATAGTGTAGCGGAACTATGGTCATCAAAACTCAAAATTACAAATACGTCAGAGAAACGGTTTTTCCACAGCTATAGAAAAAACCATTCTGGAGCCACCCCACGTGACTGGATTGAATATTCAAGGATAGTCTCTAACCGGTCGCAGCGGTCAGTCAGGAGGGACGGTTTGCTGACACACATCTAAAATGTAACCAACTTCTAATCGACCCGGAAATAAGGTCAGGTCGCACCTTGTTCTCTTTCTCTTTCTCCTTATCTATTTCAACAATTACTTCTAGAACATTTGGTACGAACTCTTGATACCTTAACTTTCTCAATGAACATTAATTTCTACAAATACTTGTTATTCTTTCCTTATAAGAAATTTCTATTTTAAAATACAAAATGTATATGTTATTCTTCTTGCGCGATTCTAAACTATTCCACACATTCCATCCTGCCGACAGCCAACCTTCTGATGAAAACCTTCTGATAATAATTCTGATGATTATAACCCGGCATAAAATCCTGTAAGCTGTAGGGAGTTCGGTTAAGTCTGACACAAGGCCGAATCAAAGTAATATTAACCAGCTCCCTACTAAAACAATAGATAGATAGATAGATAGATAGATAGATAGATAAGAACAGACTGAGATAGATAGATAGATAGATAGATAGATAGATAGATAGATGTGAATAAACTGAGATAGATAGATAGATAGATAGATAATGAACAGACATAGATAGATAGATAGATAGATAGATAGATAGATAATGAACAGACATAGATAGATAGATAGATAGATAGATAGATAGATAGATAGATAGATAGATAGATAGATAGATAGATAGATATGCACAGGCTAAGGTAAGAGTTAATAGAAAATTTAAAGCAATGCGAGAAGAAAAAAAATCAGAAATGGGATATAGAAGAGTGAGAAAATACAAAAGAAATACAAAAAATACAGGAAAATATTAAAGCAAAATCAATGATGAGGTTTTTTTCAACGATACTAATTTACTTTAGGACTTGTAAAATCTTCTAGTGGGTTCTTGGACGAATATTAAAGCAGGAATGGTTTGGCGACGCCAAATATGTTGGGAGAAGATGTTTTGGAATGGGAAAAGGATCGTCATTGGGACTGTGGTGATACATACCGAGCATAGTGAGGGACCGGATGTTTGCACTGTCACGACCAGAAAGGAAAGGACCAAAACTTGTCGGTGCGCACCCCGGCTCCAGGCAGATGTTCTGGTTGAAAACTAAAAATTAATTAAGATATCAAATTCCTGTTCGCGAGCCTACGCGAACTTTATTTATCGGCCAATTAGAAGTCAAGAATCAAATACGGATCCCAAATGGTCTGCTGCTTTCCAAAAAAACAAAATAAAAAAGCCGATACAGAAAGCATCGCCAGACAGACACACATAGACAGACTCGAGAGAAACGAGTGTAATAAGTATCTCCGTTGACCGAAGTCAAGCGACTTACTACTGCTCGCTGCCCTTACCTCTCCTTTTCTTCTTCGCTGTCTCAAAACTACTACCAAAGGAGCGGACACATCAAAGACATTCCTTACTTACAACTCTCCCACATACCTAAGCATTAATTCTCTTTTCAGCATTTTATTGCCATGAACATTTTAACGTCCGTTGGACCTATACTTCAAGTATTAGTTTAATTGTAAAAACCTTAATTGACATGTGTATATATAAAATGTTATTTTTCAACTCAATTTGCTTTTCTTGATTTATAATCTTTTTATGACTTATAGTGGGCCATCTACAGCAAGGCCAAATTCCGTCAATCTTCAACAATATACAACTACTCTCCACTAGAACGTACCCCCCACACTATAGGATCTTCCATTTTTTTTTACTTTTTCGATATTTTATTTTATTTTTACCCGGTTTTTCTTTTTTACATTTGTAAATATTCTTGGCTAATGCATCCAGCTTTAGTCTCCTACGCAAAGACTCGCTTTTAAATGAAATACTTGTATTTCGAATAATTATCATTTGCGTATTTCCTCGTTTAATTTTTACATTTTTATTGCAATAAACATTTTGAAATGTCATTTAGCGTAATTCTTCTTTCGAATAATTTTCATTCAAACAATATCTAGGTCCTTAGATATAATTAGATTTAA
>JBBBDQ010000606.1:5185000-5252500 GCA_037127315.1 Ascarosepion bandense | reverse complement strand
CAAATCAACCATCCATCCGTGCATGGAATACTGTGCTGTCATATATGGTCGGTCGTCCCCGCTGTTCATCTCAGTGTTCTCGACAGGCTCCAAAGGAGAATACGTAATGTGATAGGTACCGACTTGGCGAATCGACTCCAGCCACTTTATCACCGACGGGATGTGGCTTCCCTCTGTCTGTTCTATATAAATTTTCATGGTTTCTGCTCCCACGAACTTAAATCACTGGTGCCCCAGCCACAGGAGTTTATCTGTGCAACCAGGCTGGCAACTGGATCCCACCCATTCACAGTTAGATCAACCAAAAGCAGCCGACTACTCTACTCCATAAGCTTCTTTTCTCGCACTCCCTGCCTGTGGAACTTTTTTCCATATGCTTACTTTTCTGATGGCTACGACCTTCAGGAATTTAAATGAAATATCAATGGATATCAATATAATTTATTAATATCAATATAATTTAATATCAATATAATATAATATAATATGATACAATAATAATATAATTTAATATAATATAATATTTAATATAATATATTAATATATAATATAATATATTAACTATATAACTTTATATTATATAAATATATATTATATATATAACTTTATATTATATATAACTTTATATTAACTATATATATTAACTATATATTAACTATATATATTAAATATAAAATAATATATTAATATATAATATAATATAATATTTAATATAATATAATATATTACAATATAATATAATATAATAAAATAATAATATAATATAATATCAATATAATTTAATATCAATATAATTTAATATCAATACAATTTATTAATATCAATATAATTTATATCAATATAAATTCCAATATATTTGGAATTTAAATGAAATATCAATACCCATTTTCTAAACACTTGACACCCTGTGTATCTTTTCCTTTCTCTCAACCTTTGCAACTCTCATCACACCTGTATTCCCATTCTTCTCTTTCTCCTTTCTCTGACACCCCCTGTAGCTGGTAGGTCTTTCTCTTTACTCTCCTCCTGTCTAATAGTTTTATCTCAAGTAGCCCTCTGAGCACCAGTGGCGTTACCGCCTTGCTTGGGGTGAAACGATAAAAAAAATCGCGGACTTCCCTACTCGCTTCCCTTGCAAAACCGCGCAACAGGCATCTCTTGATTTATCTCTTGGTAATTTTGAGGTAGCTATTCATATTTCGTTCAAGTCATCTATTTGACAGAAACCCCCTATCCACAAGTTCTCTTTCCGTTATCAGTATGCTGATTGGATCACACTCCGCGATTCGAATAAATGTTTTTCGAAATATTATTTTCGAACAATATTTTTAAAGTTGGCTGGGAAGCAAGTAACTGGAAGAGAGTTCCACGAGCGAGAAGTACGATAAAAAAAAAAAACTGTTAGCATAGAACTTGTGGTAACATGAAGACATTTCAAGTTTAAAATAATGAGACCTTGCCTCCAATCTAGTCAGTCAGTTAAGTGCCATACGTGATATACGCTTGGGCGATCATGTCTCGATAGAGACATAACTGACTGGGCAGAAGATTATCCCGCAGTAGGTTGCCATTGCTTTCTGCGGTAGACTGTTTGCCGACCAAGGCTATAGAACCCAATCAGTCCTGTTATTTAACCCATAACTGGAAGGAATAGACAGATTAATACCTTTCCCAAGGGTATTTGCGCGTAAGTGAATGCAATGAATTCGGTTGGAATTCGAACTCGGCTCCCCGATTTCTCGTTCCGAGCCGATATCCTACGCACCATAACGCACATCCGTTTAAATTCATAATGTCTCAGTACCGTAGCAAAAAGTAATTTTTCTTTTGAAAATACAAACATGTGACAGTCAGTCAGTTAAGTGCCATACGTGAAACACGCTTGGGCGATCATGTCTCGAAACAGACATGACTGACTGGGCAGAAGATTATCCCGCAGTAGTTTTCCATTGCTTTCTGCAGTAGACTGGTTGCCAGCCAAGGCTACAGAACCCAATCTGTCCTGTTATTTAACCCATAACTGGAAGGAAGAGACGGATTAATACCTTTCCCAAAGGTATTGCGCGTAAGTAAATGAATTCAGCTGGAATTCGAACTCGGCTCGGAACAAGAAATCGGAGAGCCGAGTTCGAATTCCAGCTGAATTCATTTACTCCGATTTCTTGTTCCGAGCCGATATCCACTGGACCACCAGGCACATCCTCCCAAACATGTGACAAATGGCCAAAATGGGGGGGGGGGGTGGCTATTTGTCGAAAGTTGATATTCATTCTGTCATTGATATTCATTGTTAGTCACGATTACTGACTCAAACATACCATAATTTAAAAAAAAAAATAACTCATTCTTAATTACTATTCTCACTATAGACGCGATAATACCTCAAAGTGTCTATGAAGTCCTAACTAGTTCTCATATAGTTGTAATATTTATCTGGCACATTTTGTGTCCGGCGGGGACCTTAAATCATCTCCCAGTTGCGTCTCTGTCCTCGAAGACAGAGTGCGGCTCAGTTGTAGCTCTGTTTGAGGACAGATATGCAACCCAGAAAGATTATACTGTGAGATGCTCCGTCCGGGAAAAAAGTATCCTGAGGCCGCACCACCCCATGGCACCAGAGAGGTGGACCAGGTGCTCGTCACCGGGGCCAGCGCGACCGGCAGTTGGAGGGGCTGGGTAATTTTTGTACCTTTACCTGCTCATAGGCGTCCGGGCTCCTCACATTAAAAACCCACCTTTTGTCACATTTATCCTACTCCCCCACATCAGTGGGGAAGTAGGGTTAATATCCATATAGTTGTATCCTTGAAAAGGTTATATACGAGATATACGAGGTTGTTAATCGAGGTGGAAGAACAAGAAACACGATAGTAGATGGAAAGAAAAAATAGTTGTTGCAATAGAGAGTACAATAAGTAGATAGACAGAAATTAGCAAGACATTACTAATCTCCGAAGCAAAACGCCGGTGAATGCGGTGCTCCATATATATAGTCCTCTCTAGCAGAAAGTCCATAAAGAGAAAAGTGGTTGCAAGATATTCTCTTACAACATGCATAATAGTGGAAAGTTCCCAAGAACAATTACCATGAACATATTTATGGAAAAGACACATTCAGGTGTAGAGGCTCATTCCCTGTTTAGGATGTGGTTTCCGGCTTTCTCTTTTCCTTGCTTGGGGTTATGTGATTAAAAAAAAAAAAAAGAACGTTAATAGAATTCTGGGTATCCTTCTGTAGAACCGCATTTTTGCTACTTTTTTATCGTGTTACCGGATTTTTTTCTACAAGGGACACATTGATTTAACTGTATACCTAGCGGCTGTGACTTCTCATTGTGAGTCTACCGGGTTAGCACTTTGCAAACTTCTTCTTCCAACTGGTCGTAAGGAGCCCGAACTGTTTTGTTGAGCTTAGAGAGGTTGCTCTGATCAACCGTCTCTTAATATTGGTGTAATTGTAGGACCATGTCCAATTGGGTAAATTGTCCAATCTTCACATCCATATTACAGGATAGATACTACAGGATAGATTTCTTTCTTTGTTTATAACGATTTTTTTTTCAGCATATTCTTTAGATTTTGGAAAGCATCTTTCTCTAGTCTAATGCGTGTTCGAATGTCGGTGTCGCATTTCACACCCTCTGTTCTCAGATATTCGGATTTCTGCACCTGCTTGATGTATATTTCTCCAATTCAAAACTCGTATCTCGGATTTGTTTGTAATTTTATATTTGCCATTGATCACAATATTTTCTGATACCTTGCAGCTGATGCTCGGTCCGCCTTTTTTATCGATTTCTCCCACCAACCTGTCGAAGAGATTTTGTAGATTACTTTCCGAGTCGACTATCAACACAGTGTATTTTATATTGCCAACATTGTAGCGTTAATAGAATTCTGGGTATCCTTCTGTAGAACCGCATTTTGGCTACTTTTTTATCGTGTTACCGGATTTTTTTTTCTAGAAGGGACACAATGATCAATTTGCCATTGATCACAATATTTTCTGATACCTTGCAGCTGATGCTCGGTCCGCCTTTTTTATCGATTTCTCCCACCAACCTGTCGAAGAGATTTTGTAGATTACTTTCCGAGTCGACTATCAACACAGTGTATTTTATATTGCCAACATTGTAGCGTTAATAGAATTCTGGGTATCCTTCTGTAGAACCGCATTTTGGCTACTTTTTTATCGTGTTACCGGATTTTTTTTCTAGAAGGGACACAATGATCAATTTGCCATTGATCACAATATTTTCTGATACCTTGCAGCTGATGCTCGGTCCGCCTTTTTTATCGATTTCTCCCACCAACCTGTCGAAGAGATTTTGTAGATTACTTTCCGAGTCGACTATCAACACAGTGTATTTTATATTGCCAACATTGTAGCGTTAATAGAATTCTGGGTATCCTTCTGTAGAACCGCATTTTGGCTACTTTTTTATCGTGTTACCGGATTTTTTTCTAGAAGGGACACAATGATCAATTTGCCATTGATCACAATATTTTCTGATACCTTGCAGCTGATGCTCGGTCCGCCTTTTTTATCGATTTCTCCCACCAACCTGTCGAAGAGATTTTGTAGATTACTTTCTGAGTCGACTATCAACACAGTGTATTTTATATTGCCAACATTGTAGCGTTAATAGAATTATGGGTATCCTTCTGTAGAACCGCATTTTGGCTACTTTTTTATCGTGTTACCGGATTTTTTTTCTAGAAGGGACACAATGATCAATTTGCCATTGATCACAATATTTTCTGATACCTTGCAGCTGATGCTCGGTCCGCCTTTTTTATCGATTTCTCCCACCAACCTGTCGAAGAGATTTTGTAGATTACTTTCCGAGTCGACTATCAACACAGTGTATTTTATATTGCCAACATTGTAGCGTTAATAGAATTCTGGGTATCCTTCTGTAGAACCGCATTTTGGCTACTTTTTTATCGTGTTACCGGATTTTTTTTCTAGAAGGGACACAATGATCAATTTGCCATTGATCACAATATTTTCTGATACCTTGCAGCTGATGCTCGGTCCGCCTTTTTTATCGATTTCTCCCACCAACCTGTCGAAGAGATTTTGTAGATTACTTTCCGAGTCGACTATCAACACAGTGTATTTTATATTGCCAACATTGTAGCGTTAATAGAATTCTGGGTATCCTTCTGTAGAACCGCATTTTTGCTACTTTTTTATCGTGTTACCGGATTTTTTTTTCTACAAAGGACACTATGTTTTAACTGTATACCTAGAGGCTGTGGCTTCTCATTGTGAGTCTACCGGGTTAGCACTTTGCAGTATTTTCTGATACCTTGCAGCTGTCAAAACAGTGTATTTTATATTGCAAACATTGCAGCGGATAATAAATTGATTAAAATCAAAACTCTTCTTCATTTTTAGAAAAATTCACAACAATGTGTGAGATCCTGATTTTCCCAAATAGAAAAAGGATTGACCATGTTCTAAACGAAAAAGTCGAAACCAGATTTCGCAAGTAGGTGTTAAAATGATTTTTGACCACTGGAGCGACTTGTAAGACTTGGAAGGACATGGCGATCCAGTGTGAAATTCAAAAGGACTATATAAATGATCTCAGCGTCAGTCAAGATTCAGAGATGGGAGCAGCGAGAGACACACATCTAAAATGTAACTTTAAACTTCAAGCGACTAGGACATTGTCGTCTTTCCTTTTCTCGTTATCTACTTCAACAATTACGACTAGAACATTTTGTACGAACTCTACCCTTAACATCTAAATAATGTTTCTAATTTAACATTAACTTCTACAACATATAGTATTCCTCCTTTTAATAAATTTTTATTTTAAAATGAATGATGCATATTTTATTTTTCTTACGCTATTCCACACAATTCCACATATTCCAACTCGCCGACAACCAAACTTCTGAGGACGAACAAAAAAACTTCTGATGATAATTTAACATAAATTCTGTAAGCTGTAGGGAGTACGGTTAAGTCTGACACAAGACCGAATCACAGAAACATTAACCAGCTCTCTATGCTACACTGTGCCCCCAACATTACAACATCATACCCGCTATTTTTTTTTTAATCATTTCACCCCGAGCAAGGCAGAAACGCCACTGATGTGCAGGGGGTTACATAAATGTAGAAAGATTAATTAGAAAAGAGTGAGGAGTACAAGCTAGTTAGAAAGGAACAATAGAAAGCTGAGAAAGCAGGTGCAATGACAGATACATAGGTGGAGAGAAAGGGAGGGTTATACAGGGGTGGGGAGAGAGCTAGAGTCCAGTGGTTAGTAGGTGAGTATTAACTTTGCTTTTAAATTTCTGGAGGTCGTAGCCGTCAGGAAAGCAAGAATACGGGTGTGACTTCCACAGGCGGGAAGTGCGAGAGAGGAAGCTGCAGGAGTAGAATTGTCGTCTGCATTTGACTAACCTGACTGTGAATGGGTGGGACCCAGTTGCCAGTCTGGTTGCACGAGTAAACACCTGTTGAGGAGGCATCAGTGACTTAAGCTCATCCGAGCAGAAGCCATGAAAGTATTTATAGAAGAGACAAAGGGAGGCCACATTTTGACGATGGGGAAGTGGCTGCAGTCGAGTCGCCAGATCAGTACCTATCACATTACAGACTCTCCTTTGGAACTTGTCAAGAACACTGAGGAGAACGGCAGGGGCACCTGACCATAAATGGCAGCAGTACTCCATGCACGGACGGATGGTTGACTTGTATATATGCAGGATGGATTCAGGTGGAAAAAACATCCTGGATCAATAGATTATGGTAGGATTTATGGGATGGCGTCGCTGTAAAGATTGAATACGTATGGGTAGAAAACATTTCCTTGCCTCATTCCGGTTTCTATAGCTACGTTATTCCTTTTCTATCTGTATACAGGCAGTTTGGTCCCATTACGTTTCTTGATTATTTTAGCATCATTTTCAAAATAAATGACAGATTTTAAAATATTCAAACAAAATTTTAAAAAGACATATCAGTGCATGTAAGAGTATGCAATATATATATATATATATATATATATATATATATATATATATGAAAATATAAAATAAAATGTGTGAGAAGCTGTGAACGTTTTTTTAAAAATATATATTTATTGTTTTGGTATTCACACAAGTTATTGAGTATTAATTTGTCATGATTTGCGCTACACGTGTTTCGAGTCTAAAATTGACTCTCTTCAGGCGAACATATTCGTTGTTTTACGTTTGGGTTTCTCTGAGTATCTGATCATTCTGCTTAAAGTTAATAGGAAGTATGTGAAAAATAAGAACAGTAAAAAAATACAAATATAAGAACAGTAAGAAAATAATAAGAACAGTAAGAACAGTAAAAAATAAAAAGTATATAATAAAATAAATTAGAATAATGTGTGTTATATATATATATATATATATATATATATATATATATATATATATATATTGGCGTATGAGACATCATACGCTAAAAAAGTCCGCCTTCTTCTGCCGAGCAACCATAGCTCAGAGGTAGAATCGCCGACTGACGCTAAATCGTGCGGGTTTCAATCCTGGGTTAAAAAACAATCGGATGTCTAGCCGTACTGATGAGCTGTGATACAGCGCAACAGATCTATCCGTGGATGACTATTTACGCTTTCACACCCTGATTCAGCATTCTGGAATAATTGAAGACTTTGAAAAACAGTAGCTACTCTAGCACCTACGCATCGCTCGTTCAATAATGAATCAGACGAGGTTTTTATCATGCTTATATAATCGTCTGATCAAGAGGCTATTCATGGTCGAGTGGTTAAGACAGTACCAGATCAAATGGTAGCTTCCCCTATGTAAATAGGGGTCGCAGGTTCGAATCCTGCTGGATAGCACACATTTTCGTAATAAAAATTTATCGTGAAATAATCAGGCCGGTAGATATAAATATAAAATACTGTTTAATTAAAAAAAGGATATCTACTTAAATACGAGTATCGGTTAAAATAATGTTCAAAATAATTCATTACAAATTGTCGGTTGCTTATAACCAAGTTTCGTTAAAATTCGTTAATCTCCGTAACATGTTTACATTACGATACATTACAGAGCAGATATGGTTTGTTTACGATATATATATATATATATGTCGTCATCCGTAGACAGATCTGTTTCGCAGATCATCAGTACGGTTAGACATCCGATTGCTTTAGACAGGATTGAAACCTGACCGAATTGAAATCAGTTGGCGAGTCTACCTTTGAGCTGTGTTCGTTCGGTAGAGGAAGGTAGACTATCATGTTATATACAATGTTTACACACGCTGAGAGTGTTCACATTTAAAATTCATTACTGAATGAACTCTGTGCAGATGCATGAGTAGCTACTGTTTTTTCAAAGTCCAACATTTCTCTTATCAAACGGGGTGTGAGGGTGTAAATAGTCATCCGCAGACAGATCTGTTTCGCTGTATCACACTTCATCGGTAAGGTTAGGCAAATGATTTCTTCTAACCAGGATTCAAAGCCGACCGAATTGACATGCTCGACGAGAACTATTTTCACAAAATTAAAAAAAATAATTTAATCAAGTTATTACTGAATAATTTCCAAAAAATTAAATAAAATCTGACCATTTTCTGATTTTATCTCATGGTTTAATTTATTTTCTTAGCTCCAAATTTACGGATTTTGAAAAATGCTATGTCAACCTAGTCTAGAATGAGTAAAAAGGGAATATGTTATTTCAGTACCTCGTTTCAAACTCAGTAAACACGAGTCTGCACATATGCGTGCGTGTGTATTTGTCTGCATTAAATGGTACAGATATACAGTACTGTGCAAAAGTATTAGGACAAGAACTATCTTATCTTTTATGAGGCATATTGACAGAAAATAAACAATTTAATTAAAGTAATTTTATTTGATTTACTCAGCAAATGCTTTAACTAGAAAAATACTTGTTACAAAATAAATTTAATATTTAGTATAGTAGCCTTTTACTTTGATAACAGCCTTCATTCTGTCAGATATTAACATCACAAGCTTCTTCAATGTATCTAATGGTATCTCCTGCCAAGCAGCTTGTATTTGCTCCCAAAGTGTGTCTTGCGAAGTAACATTAAATTTATCAATTTGAGAAGTGGGGAATAAGAAAAAAGTCAGTCATATCCAAGAATAATAGAATAATGAGTAGTTTCAAAATAACTTGCTTAATAGAATATAGGAAACATTAAGTACAACTTTTTTAACACATTTCTTTAAGACCTAGTTTTATATAATCAATATTTTTTAGCAATATACTTGGCTTTTCACACTCTATTTGATTTTCAGTGAGGGTTTTAGGAAAATCACCCCTGTCCTAATACTTTTGCATACTACCGGTAGTGTGCAAAAGTGTTAGGACAGGAGTGATTTTAAACTTTATTTTGATACCTTTTAAAAGATAAAATAGTTCTTGTCTTCAAACTTTTGCACAGTACTGTATATATATATATATATATATATATATATATATATATATATATATAGATAATCCCCTAAAAAGAAGTTATATTAAATTTTTCCTTTTTTTCTATTAAATCAGTTATTTTGAAACTTTTTTTTTTAATCATTTCACCCGAGCAAGGCGGAAACGCCACTGATGTGCAGGGGGTTACATAAATGTAAAAAGATTAATTAGAAAAGAGTGAGGAGTACAAACTAGTTAGAAAGGAACAATAGAAAGCAGGTGCGATGACAGATACATAGGTGGAGAGAAAGGGAAGGTTATACAGGGGAGGGGAGAGAGCTAGAGTCCAGTGGTTAGTAGATGAGTATTGACTTTGCATTTAAATTTCTGGAGGTTGTAGCCGTCAGGAAAGCAAGAATACGGGAGCGAGTTCCACAGGCGGGAAGTGCGAGAGAAGAAGCTGCAGGAGTAGAATTGTCGTCTGCATTTGGCTAACCTGTCTGTGAATGGGTGGGACCCAGTTGCCAGTCTAGTTGCACAAGTAAACACCTGTTGAGGAGGCATCAGAGACTTAAGCTCGTCCGAGCAGAACGGCAGAGGCACCTGACCATAAATGGCAGCAGTACTCCATGCACGGACGGATGGTTGACTTGTATATATGCAGGATGGATTCAGGTGGAAAAAACATCCTGGATCGACATAGTGACCCTACCTTCTTAGCAGTAGATTTTGCTATGGATTCAATATAGTGGTTCCATTTGAGGTCCTCGGACAGGTTAAGTCCGAGGAGGCGTAGTGTATTACTCTCCGGGAGAATCGCTTGGTCCATGCTTATGGGAGGCAGGAGAGGTTGCCTGTAATGGTTGACAGACAACAGCTTGGTCTTAGATGAATTGAAGTTGACAAGCCACTTCTTGCCCCAGTTCACCACAGAGTATAGATCCAGCTCAAGGTCAGCAGCGAGATTATGTCCGCCACGACAGGCTTCTTACTCATTATACTATTCTCTTTAAATTATTCATGAAAAAATATTTAAAAAAATCAAAGAAAATTTATTCATCCTTAAATCCCCCAAAACTTGTCACTGCTGGATTCATGTAAAATCTCTAAACTATCATCTGCAGAGTCATCACTAGTGTTAGTCACGTACAATAAATGATCCTCACTACCATCGATGTCATTGTGGTAACCATGGTGGTAACTGATGCATTCGTCTTGGAAGTTTTTTTGTCTTTCAAGTTATTTTTAGAAAAATGCAAGTCGGGAAATGCAGTACATTATTTATATACATGCATGCAAATACATACGCAGACAGTGCATGACGGACAGAGAATCGGATATTTTTATATAGTATAGACTTTTCGAGTTTTTGATTATTGAACACCATAGCGTCAACGTGTTGATATTTTTACAAAATTATTCAACATTGTAAAAATTGTTGATAAAATTTTTGTCAGGATTTACAAACAATGTTTCGTTCAATGTCGCAAAGCAACCGATAAAATTGAATAAGCTGATTTGTTTGGAAATGATTTAATAATTTCTCTAATTTAATTTCTTTATTTTAATTTGTTTAATTTAATTCAATAAATTAAAAGAAATGAGATTAAATTATATTAAAGGAATTAAATTAACAGTAAACAGCAATTTTCAAATTTTTTCCTTTTTAACAACGCCGAGTAAATTCATATGATTTCATACTCTTGAGCATGCAACATACGACTGACCATATCGCAAATATGTAATTCTAGAGGCAAAATTAATTTTTTAAAGGTATTTTAGACTTGGGATTTGTCGGGATTTACAAACTCTACGTTTTGTTTTGTTTTTTTCCGCAAACTAATCGATATTTGAATAAGCTGATTTGTTTCGAAAAATAGTTTGATAAAAGCTCTACTTTGCGGTTTAATTTAATTTCTTCTTTCATTAAATTTAATTCCTTTAGATTAATTAATTAAATGTAATTAAGTTTATAGGACTACATGGCAAACAATACTTTTTCAGAATTGTTTTTCTTTTTAACAGCGCAGAATTAATTCATAAGATTTCTCATTCGTGAGCATGCAACATACAATATTGTAAATATTTATTTTTAGAACCAAATTCCATTTTCTATAAAGTATTTCGGCCTTTTGATTTGTCGAAATTGAAAGATGATATTTATTTTGATATTTACAATTTATTATATATATATATATATATATATATATATATATATATATATATATATATATATATATATATTTTAATCATATCACCCCAAGCAAGGTGATAACGCCACTGATGCACAGGGGGCTACGTAAGGGTAAAAAGAATGGAAAAGAGAAAGCCAGAAACCACATCATAAACAGGGAACAAGGGATGCGCCTCTTCACCTGTTCAGTAGACGTGGGTGGAGTGTGAACCGGGCGATAGTTTAGTCTATCAACTCCAATTGGGAAAAAAAATAAAAGTGAAAAGATTGGAAAAGAGAAAACCGGAAACCGCATCCTAAACAGGAAACAAGGGATGAGCTTCTTCACCTGTTCAATAGCTGTGGGTGGAGTGTGAACCGGGCGATAGTTTGTCTATCTACTCCAATTGGGAAAAAAAATAAAAGTGAAAATATTGGAAAAGAGAAAACCGGAAACCGCATCCTAAACAGGAAACAAGGGATGAGCCTCTTCACCTGTTCAATAGATGTGGGTGGAGTGTGAACCGGGCCATAGTTTAGTCTATCTACTCCAATTGGAAAAAATAAATAAAAGAGTGAAAAGATTGGAAAAGAGAAAACCGGAAACCGCATCCTAAACAGGAAACAAGGGATGAGCCTCTTCACCTGTTCAATAGATGTGGGTGGAGTGTGAACCGGGCGATATATATATATATATATATATCAGCATGCAGTGTGGGTATAGAAGAATCCAAAGGAGTATCCTGTACATTCAGTGGTAGGATAACTCTCTAAGAGAGCTCTAAACATATATGCATATAAATACATATAGAGCAAATATAAGAAACTTTAAGATAGACACGTTATTTCATGGTGAATCAGAAGTGTATGCCTATTTCAGGCGAACCATCGTCAGCTTCCGCCTTTATTTTACAAAGGATTTTACACGAATGAGATTCACAAAGACCTAAAACAAACGAATAAAAATAACGGTCACTCCCTTAAAAGAGAAAATTTAAGAAAAAATACATCAGTTCGGCGAACACATACACATATTCATACACAATCATATATACACGCAACATATAATTAGATGACACGCGTAGCGCTCAATGTCAACAAAAGTTCGAAGATACATTCGTCTAACATATAATAATTTGATTTTTCAGTGTTTATATTATATATATATATACTTGGGTGCATGGGTTTGTCAACGTATTAATGTATTTGTGTATATAGATGTACTTATAGTTTTAGTACGAGTAGACATATTGATATTATGTTTGACTTGCTAATGTCCATATAAGCTGATTTATTTGGAAAAACGTGATGCACGTTTGGGTGATCATGTCTCGAAAGAGACATGACTGACTTGGCAGAAGATTTTCTATCTTGATATTTAAACTATAGCTGAAGGGAGAAGAGACGGATAGTACTAATAATTAGTAATTAGTGGGGGATCAGTTTATTACTAAATAACAATAGAAAACCGATCCCCCACTATGCCCAGTAGAAGCTTTACTTATGTTTCTAAATATTGTCTTCATTTAGTAAAGTAACCTACACGATACACGCTTTGAACGATCATGTCTCGAAACAGACATGACTGACTGAGCAGAAGATTATCCCGCAGTAGGTTGCCATTGCTTTCTGCGGTAGACTGGTTGCCAGCCAAGGCTATAGAATCCAATCTGTCCTGTTATTTAACCCATAACTGGAAGGAAGAGACGGATTAATACCTTTCCCAAGGGTATTTGCGCGTAAGTGAATGCAATGAATTCAACTGGAATTCGAACTCGGCTCCCCGAGTTCTCGTCCCGAGCCGATATCCACAGCACCACAACGAACACTTGAGGCATACGGATGCCATAAATTGTTTTAGTATTTATTGTGTCACTATACAAGTAACCGTTTGACGTATTTAATATTGATTTATACTATTTACATAGTTCGTACTGTTGACCGCATCTATATTGTCATATTCACGACATTTCAGCCATATTACGTCCTAGCCTTCCTCAGGACCTGCCTATATTTCTGAGATGCAACATTTGAATTATTAACACTATCAACATTATTCGGACGGCTCTCCGCGTCTTTATTGTCTTATTCGCTGCGTTTTATTAGAAATTCCAAGAGAGAAATAAATGAGTCCTGACTGCCAATTTAATAGGGTGGTTTCCTGAAGTCGAGGTAACGATGAACAAATACCTTGAAAATGTCAAAAAGAAGAGAACAAGAAATCAAAATTCCGACGGTGCGAAAATGGCTGATGTCGATCTATCTATCTATCTATCTATCTATCTATCTATCTATCTATCTATCTATCTATCTATCTATCTATCTATCTATCTATCTTAGTCTGTTCATATCTATCTATCTATCTATCTATCTATCTATCTATCTATCTATCTATCTATCTATCTATCTATCTATCTATCTTAGTCTGTTCATAGCTATCTATCTATCTATCTATCTTAGTCTGTTCATAGCTATCTATCTATCTATCTATCTATCTATCTATAGTCTGTTCATATCTATCTATCTATCTATCTATCTATCTATCTATCTATCTTAGTCTGTTCATATCTATCTATCTATCTATCTATCTATCTATCTATCTATCTTATTCTGTTCATAGCTATCTATCTATCTATCTATCTATCTATCTATCTATCTATCTATCTATCTATCTATCTATCTTAGTCTGTTCATATCTATCTATCTATCTATCTATCTATCTATCTATCTATCTCAGTCTGTTCATATCTATCTATCTATCTATCTATCTATCTATCTATCTATCTTAGTCTGTTCGTATCTATCTATCTATCTATCTATCTTAGTCTGTTCGTATCTATCTATCTATCTATCTATCTATATATATATATATATATATATATATATATATTTATTTATTTCTACCTATCTATCTATTTAACTATCTTAGTCTGTTCATATCTATCTATCTATCTATCTATCTATCTATTTAACTATCTTAGTCTGTTCATATCTATCTATCTATCTATCTATCTATCTATCTATCTATCTATCTATCTATTGTCCTAAAAATAGGATTTAATATAAATGTTTCCAAAACAGAACTTTGGTCAGTAGTAGAAAGACGGCAGTGATTTCATGTTCCATAAATCTCGCCGAAAATATCAGGTTGTGCAATTATAATGGCCGGTTACTCGTTTTTCCTGTTACTCTAAAGAAAATCGTCATGGAAGATACCTGTTCATATATATTCGTCAATGTTCAATAGTCACTCAGTCCACTAGTAGTTTAGACTACAGCTATAACGAGCAGAGCTTAGTTACAGTTTAATTTGAGAGAGAGAGAGATGCAGGGAGTATAATGCTTGTGCGAGGTCGTGATCAACAGTTGGAACAATAGCTCCTAAACAGATTACGAACTGCTTAGTTATAATCACAAGTTATAATTCGCGGTATGATTGTCATAAAGATAATAAATCCAAGATATCACCTTCCTAACAAATCCGTCTTGGAGAGATTCAAACCAATGTCTCTTTGCTGAAAACGTATCCTCATGGATGTAGAATTACTACATTCTAAACACTTCAAATACTACGATGTATGTATCAGTTACAAAAAATATCGTGTCGGGGAAAATAAAATTAAATATGGAATCGGTTAGTTAACTGCCATGCTTGATACACGCTTGGGCGATCATGTGTCGAAAGAGACATGACTGACTGGGCAGAAGATTATCCCGCAGTAGGTTTCCATTGCTTTCTGCAATAGACTGGTTGCCAGCGAAGACTATAGAAACCCGATCCTCTTATTTAACTCATAACTGGAGGAGGAAGAGATGTATTATACTGTTAAGTAGTAATTAGTGGGGGTTCAGTTTATTACTTCATAACAATAGAAAACCGGTCCCCCACTTTATGCACAAAAAGCCTTAATCATATTTTCATCTATTATATTCAGTTAGTCAATTAAGTGCCATACGTTATACACGCTTGGGCGATCATGTGTCGAAAGAGACGTGACTGACTGGGCCGAAGATTATCCCGCAGTAGTTTGCGGTATACTGATTGTTAGCCAAGGCTATAGAACCCAATCTGTTCTGTTATTTAACCCATAACTGCAGGGAAGAGACGGATTAATATCTTTCCTAAGGGTATTTGTAAGTGAATGCAAAGAATTAAAAATCGGCTCCCCGACTTTTCGTTCCGATTCGATATCCACTACACCGAATACATACATAGAATGCGCAAAAGGATAGTCTTGCGAAACACCACCAGTTGTTACAAAACCAAAACACAGATATAAGATCTCTAGTCATGTACTTAAATAACTTCTTTAAATCGAGATATCCAATCGTTAGCAAGCTTGTCTCGCTATCAATTATGACAGAGTAGTGAGTTTGTTTCGCACTGGGTGCTCCACACTTTCCGTCATATGCCACATTTAAGCTACGCTCAGAAAATCATCATTCATGTGGATGCCTTTCATGGCGTTCTTCACACTGAAGAATGTTTTAAATGTCAACTACATACAACTGCAAATGACTTAGAATTAAATCTTTGTTTCATTGTGAGGTTCATCCTTCTTCGAACCTCCTTGACTGTCGCTACATAATCACAGAAAACTGTAACAAATAACGGAAACCGCATCGGTTGTCGATTCTCAGGAGGTTCAACTAAAATGAATCGTAAATATAAACCGAAAGGTAAGTGATGACATAATCAAGATATTGATCTTCCATAGAACTTTGGACAAATCGTTCGAAAGGAAACACCCAACAATACTAAGAGGAGTATTCAATAAATAAGGTGAATTTTTCGGTATAAGGACATCTACGAGGGTCATTCAATAAATCAGGTGAATTTTTCGGTATAAGGACTTCTACGAGGGTCATTCAATAAATAAGGTGAATTTTTCGATATAAGGACTTCTACGAGGGTCATTCAATAAATAAGGTGAATATTTCGGTATAAGAACATCTACGAGGGTCATTCAATAAATGAGGTGAATTTTTCGGTATAAGGACTTCTACGAGGGTCATTCAGTAAATAAGGTGAAATTTTCGGTATAAGGACTTCTATGAGGGTCATTCAATAAATAAGGTGAATTTTTCGGTATAAGGACATCTAGGAGGGTCATTCAATAAATAAGGTGAATTTTTCGATATAAGGACTTCTACGAGGGTCATTCAATAAATAAGGTGAATATTTCGGTATAAGAACATCTACGAGGGTCATTCAATAAATGAGGTGAATTTTTCGGTATAAGGACTTCTACGAGGGTCATTCAATAAATAAGGTGAATATTTCGGTATAAGAACATCTACGAGGGTCATTCAATAAATGAGGTGAATTTTTCGGTATAAGGACTTCTACGAGGGTCATTCAGTAAATAAGGTGAAATTTTCGGTATAAGGACTTCTATGAGGGTCATTCAATAAATAAGGTGAATTTTTCGGTATAAGGACATCTACGAGGGTCATTCAATAAATAAGGTGAATTTTTCGATATAAGGACTTCTACGAGGGTCATTCAATAAATAAGGTGAATATTTCGGTATAAGAACATCTACGAGGGTCATTCAATAAATGAGGTGAATTTTTCGGTATAAGGACTTCTACGAGGGTCATTCAGTAAATAAGGTGAAATTTTCGGTATAAGGACTTCTATGAGGGTCATTCAATAAATAAGGTGAATATTTCGGTATAAGAACATCTACGAGGGTCATTCAATAAATGAGGTGAATTTTTCGGTATAAGGACTTCTACGAGGGTCATTCAGTAAATAAGGTGAAATTTTCGGTATAAGGACTTCTATGAGGGTCATTCAATAAATAAGGTGAATTTTTCGGTATAAGGACATCTACGAGGGTCATTCAATAAATAAGGTGAATTTTTCGATATAAGGACTTCTACGAGGGTCATTCAATAAATAAGGTGAAATTTTCGGTATAATGACTTCTACGAGGGTCATTCAATAAATAAGGTGAATTTTTCGTTATAAGGACTTCTAATACAGATAGAAGCTTACTTTTTTAATTTTTTTTTCCTTTACTTTTTTTCAAAGGGATTTAAGTTTTTTTGCAGATTGAAAAAAAAAAAAACTTTGAGAGTTTTGGAGATTAACAAAGGTGACCGACCAAGAAGCATGCTCCAGGATAGAACTGAAGTCAGTTATCAAGTTTTTGATTGCTGAAGGGTGCAAACTAGTTGAAAATTCATAAGATAAAGTCAACTGTGTTTGGTGCCACACGTTTCAGCCAAAAAATATCTACAAGTGGGCTAAATTGTTTAAAGAAGGACGGAGTATTGTTGAGGATGAAGACAGGCATGCGAGGCCTACAGAAGTGAGGTCTCCTGAGGTGATCGAATCAGTCAGTGACCTCATTTAATCTGACAGAAGGGTGACTGGATGACAGTGCAAGGACTTTGAACCTATCATAAAGAATAAACGCTGGGGTCATCAGTCACATGGAGTCGTCTTGCATCAAGAGAACGCAAGGCCTCACACAGCAACCTAAACGGTGCAGACCATCAACGAGCTGGACTGGGAACTGCTCCCTCATCCCCATTACAGCGCAGACCTTCCCCTTCAGATTTTCACCTGTTTGGTTGATTGAAAGCGTTCACGAGAGGCACGAAGTTTGAAAGTGTCGATGAAGTCAAAAGTGCTGTCAGCGATTGGTTGAGACATCAGTCCAAAGATTTTTACACTGAGGGAATACAGAAGCTTGTGCACAAATGGGAAAAGTGTGTGACACTGCTGGGAGACTACGTTGAAAACAAAGTAAGCTTTTATCTGTATTAGAAGTCCTTATACCAAAAAATTCACCTTACTTACTGAATGGCCCTCGTAGAAGTCCTTATACAAAAAATTCACCTTATTTACTGAATGACCCTCGTAGAAGTCCTTATACCAAAACATTCACCTTATTTACTGAATGTCCCTCGTAGAAGTCCTTATACAAAAAATTCACCTTATTTACTGAATGACCCTCGTAGAAGTCCTTATACCAAAAAATTCACCTTATTTACTGAATGACCCTCGTAGAAGTCCTTATACCAAAAAAATTCACCTTATTTACTGAATGACCCTCGTAGAAGTCCTTATACCAAAAAATTCACCTTATTTACTGAATGACCCTCGTAGAAGTCCTTATACCAAAAAATTCACCTTATTTACTGAATGACCCTCGTAGAAGTCCTTATACCAAAACATTCACCTTATTTACTGAATGACCCTCGTAGAAGTCCTTATACCAAAAAATTCACCTTATTTACTGAATGACCCTCGTAGAAGTCCTTATACCAAAACATTCACCTTATTTACTGAATGACCCTCGTAGAAGTCCTTATACCAAAACATTCACCTTATTTACTGAATGACCCTCGTAGAAGTCCTTATACCAAAAAATTCACCTTATTTACTGAATGACCCTCGTAGAAGTCCTTATACCAAAAAATTCACCTTATTTACTGAATGACCCTCGTAGAAGTCCTTATACCAAAAAATTCACCTTATTTACTGAATGACCCTCGTAGAAGTCCTTATACCAAAAAATTCACCTTATTTACTGAATGACCCTCGTAGAAGTCCTTATACCAAAAAATTCACCTTATTTACTGAATGACGATAGATAACAGATACTTTTTATAGAATGATTTATTTTATTGAGATGTTTATTATATTGAACGTTTTAAAAGAAATATGTTATAAAATTAAGCCCAAATAAGCAGTTTCAGTTCGGCCAATAAATGCCGAATAAACCCTTATCAGGAGACAACTAATGTAGCCGTTACCGGACACAAGATAAAACTATCCTTAAATGGTTACTTTGGACTGCAAATGGAATGAATGCAGTGACGTCATGTGCACTGGATACGTAATAAATGTCCAGTATATAGAATTAGAGTCAGTCAGTTCAGTACCATACGTGATACACGATTGGGCAAGGATGACTGGAAAAAGATTTGACTGACTGGACAGAAGATTTTCCTACAGTAGATTGCCATTACTTTCAGTGGTGGACTGGTTGCCAACCAAGCCTTTATATATATATATATATATATATATATATATATATATATATATAAAATTATAAAATTTTTATATATAAAATTTTAAAATGATTTGTTTCTGATGAAGGACCGAGGACGGTCTGAAATATAAAATATAATAATAGAAATAAACAAATACTGTCAAAAAATACATTTTGTAAACTTACATCTTTTTAATAGTTTATCCTATATATATATATATATATATATATATATATATATATATATATATATATTATTCCCCCATAGCTGTACACATCAATCAACCAGGACACACATTAGAAAACTGCAAATGTTTACTGATAGATTGCGATTATAGTTCCACATACTCATTGCAGAAAGAAAGAAAAATACTGGATTTGAAAATTAAATACATATACGGTAGGGTTAAATAGGGACTTAGGTGTTTTGAATCTTTATAAATATTTCAATAGTTAAACATTTTTGAGATACACTTAAAAAAATTTCTTTGAAACAACATTTAAAAATATTATTACAGTTAGATTTACGTTTAAAAATATTCAAACTCTATTGCTTTCTACATTACGCGACGGACGCTTCTTGCGACGGACGCTTCTAGTTTAAATTTTAAAATCATTTGTTTCTGATAAAAGGTCAAAGCCGATCTGAATATCAAATATATATATATATAATAATAGAAATAAATAAATACTATAAAAAAATATATTTTTAACTTACAACTTTTAGTAGTTTTTCCCATACATATTAAGACAGTATACGTGGATTATCATTATGCGATATATATATATATATATATATATATATATATATATATATATATATATAAAGAGGGAGGGAGAAGGTTAGTAGAACAGGATAAAATGAACAGTCTAAGAGAGTTAAATAGACAGAATGTTTGATGAAAATGAAGCAGTTCCCTCATAAGTAAACATTTTATATCTATTGATAGAATATCCTGTACTTTTGTCGTTTGAAATCTATTAGAACCTTTCTCTTAAAACACTTGTACAAGGAAATAGGTTTCTCAAAGACTGACAGCTATAATCGCTCTTTCTAGTATTGATAGAGGTTTCTCTCCTAACCTTTTGTTTAAAGTAGGGTGGAATGTAGAGTGAAATGTCAGCATCCCGGTTATGTCATTATCTTATTTTCGATCTCCTAGTACTATCGGTTCATATATATATATATATATATATATATATATATATATATATATATATATATATATTGCTGCTGTCGAAAATACTCAATTGATGTGGTTTCTATAATTTTGTACATTTCTTTGTTACTTTTGTGGATCTCCGTTGCCAATTAGTTGTGGAACTGTGGCGAAACTTCGCCGCAAAGTTGTAGCGACTGGTTTGACTAAAACAAAACTCATTCATTATAATGTCTAAAATACTAGCCGAAAGCGCTCGAAAATAAAAAAAACCTTTGGATAATTCTTATATAATTTAAGAATGAGTATTGTTTAACTTGTAACTTAATATGTATAAAGTTTATGCATATAGACTCATGTGTATGTTATGTTTCTAAAACGGTAGCAATTTGCTTACTGTGTTTGGAAAATAACATAAACAAAATTCATTCTTGGTAATGGCTAAAAATATAGCCGAAAGCGTACGAAAATACAAAACCTTTGGACAATTCTTATATTATTTGTGTTCTGTAAAGAAAAAAACCATAAGAACACATGAAAGATTATATAAAATATTTGAAGATTCCTGCCAAATATACACACACACACACAATATATATATATATATATATATATATATATATATATATATATATATATATGTATGTATGTATGTATGTATGTATTTTGAATTAAAAAAGGATGAGCAAATAGGTTAAATCCCAAAACCCGAAACAATTAATATTAATTATATTAATATTAAAATTGATCAAGGTGGAGGGCTCGATGCAAATAGTATTATCTATTTACAGAGACAAATATATAAAGTAAGTAAAAAAATTCCGAAATTTAATTTCGTTGAATGTCCATTTCAGCGAGAAAATTCTCGCTTCATCAGCAACGAACAAAAACAAAAATTTATTAATTCAAATATGTTACAAAATTTCTACACCGGAAGAACCCCAAAAACATTTCTATACACAGGAAGTTAAAAAAGGAAAAACTAATTTTATTTATCGTTGCTAATGAGACGAGAAATAATTAAATAGAAAAAATAATTTTATTTATCCTTGCTAATGAGACGAGAAATAATTTAAAAAAATAATTTTATTCATCGTTGCTAATGAGACGAGAAATAATTAAAAAAATAATTTTATTTATCGTTGCTAATGAGACGAGAAATAATTAAAAAGAAAAAATAATTTTATTTATCGTTGCTAATGAGATGAGAATGTTCTCTGGCCATTCAAAAAAAATTAAATTTCGGAATTTTTTGACACACACACACACACAAATATATATATATATATATATATATATATATATATATATATATATATATCGGGTGTCCATAAAGTTCGTGTGCGCTTTAAAAAAATTATAACTTTATTTGTATTTGTGATAGAAATAATTTGTAAAACGTTTTAGAACGAACTAAATCTATGTTATTCAATGTTTTATTGAAATTTTATTTAAGTTTCCACATGTCCTCCATTAGCAATATAAAGGGTAATACGATTTTTCGCTTCACGGAAACATTTGCCAACTCATTGACAGTAATGCTTGGTATCACATTAGTTATTTTAGCTTTGAAATATTCTAATGAACAAGATTTGGTTGCATACACAATTGTTTTCATATGTCAGTTGAAGCCATGGATCAAATTGATTTTGAAAAAAAAAATTCTTTACCTATCCAAAAATTGTTGTAAATTTTGTGATAAAGAATTATTCAATAACTATGCTTAAAACAAGGTGTATTAAAATTTATATAATTTTTTACAGATCATTTATTTCACAAATATAAATAAAGTTATAATTTTTTTAAAATGCACAAGAACTTAAGGAACACCCTGTATATATCGGAATTATTAATAATTACCCTACCACCTTTTTCTTCTTTCTAGGATTATATTCACATATACAAATTTGAAAATGTAAAAAAAAAATACACGAATTTAAATTGCTTATATATTGCTCCGCATGATCGGAGTATCCGGTTAATTGGGTAAATTAGTTCTGTTTCCAATTTGCATCAATTAAAGCAAAGTGATTGTACTAGCGCCGGATGTGCGTTGTGGTACAGTGGATATCGGCTCGGAACGAGGAGCCGAGGAGCCGAGGAGCCGAGTTCGAATTCCAGTTGAATCCAATGTATTCACTTACGTGCAAATACCCTTGGGAAAGGTATTAATCCGTCTCTTCCTTCCAGTTATGGGTTAAATAGCAGGACAGATTGGGTTCTATAGCCTTCGTCGGCAACCAGTCTACCAGAAAGCAATGGCAACCTACTGCGGGATAATCTTCTACCCAGTGAGTCATGTCTCTTTCGAGACATGATCGCCCACGCGTGTATCACGTATGGCACTTAACTGGTTGGACTTGGATTATATGACTCTGTTGGTTTCAATTTCTAAACTTTGCCAACGCTTTTTCCACAACTGTAAATTTATTTTAATTATCTCTCGAAATCAAAGAAATCATTTTTTCTTCTCGCGTAAAATTAAATTAAGAGCGTACTTATGTAATACAGTTTAGAAATTCATTAACTTTTTCCCGTTCAATTTGCCGCTTGGAAATGGTCAGCACCTTGTTAGCACTAGCAGATTTCTTTGGTTGGTTTGTTTTTTAATTCTTGCCTATTTTCACTTGTCTTCTCCGTTTCTTTTTCGGCATTAATAGTCTCAGTGTATGTAAGCACACTACCCGACCCAAAGACAGCATCTAAACTGCCTCTAGGCCGTAAAACGAATTCTTCTTTATTTCAGTACTAGCAGGATAGCTCGGAGTTGTTCAGGTGTAATGAAAGCTTTAAAACTAATCCATGGTCCTGGAGCTCAGACTCTTTGGACGTTGGCACGAAAGACTAAAAAGCAATAGCTGTTTCCAGTTAAAGCGAAACCGTAGACCGAAAGAAAAATGAATGGATGTAAGTTAAATTTTGGTATCAATATCAAATAAGTGTTTTTCGTTGTAAACTGAATTTTGAAGGCTAAATAAGTCCTCTGAGTAAATGGTACCATAGCTGAGACTAAGAACTACCATTATACCTACTTAGAGCCAAACCGAAGCAAAAACTAAAATAAAAGGACTGAAAGAAATACAGACATACATGCTTGGGCGATCCTGTCTCGAAAGAGACATGACTGTCGAGGCAGAAAATTTTCTATCCTGCTATTTAAACTATAACTGAAGGGAGAAAGACGGATCGTAGTAATAATTAGTAATTAGTGGGGGGTCAGTTTATTACTTCATAACAGTAGAAAACTGACCCCCCCATTTTATGCTCAGTTGAAGCTTTACTTATTTACTTTGTTTATGAGAAAGTGAGCCCCCACTAAAATTGTTTAAATATTGAAATTTTTTTTTTTTTTTTTGATAATGGGAAACTTTATGTGTTAACCGATAAGATTGCGCTGAAAAAAGTAAAAAATAAAAAATAAAAAATAAAAAATAACAAACAACAAATTAAAAGTTGGTGGTAGTTTTCGTCATGTCTGCCATCCAGAGAACTGGGGAACAGGAAGATCTCATTAGAAACAATGAAAAAGTGCCAGACTTGCTATCTAATATCTGTCCTTCTATATGGCATCGAATGTTGGACGATCTCTTAGAAGATGAAATAGAGGCAACATATACAGTACTGTGCAAAAGCATTAGGACGAGAACTATTTTATCTTTTATGAGGCATCAAAATAAATTTTAAAATAACCCCTGTCCTAACACTTTTGAACACTACCGGTAGTGTTCAAAAATATTAGCACAGCGGTGATTTTCCTAAAAAGCTCACTGATATTCAAATAGAGGGTGAAAAGCCAAGTAAATTGCTAATAAATATTGATTATTTAAAACTAGGTATAAATGAAATGGATTAAAAATAAGTTATATTTAATTTTTCCTATTTTTTAATAAACAATTTATTTTGAAACCACTAATGATTCTGTTAACCTTGGATATGACTGACTTTTTCTTATTCCCTTCTTCTCGAATTGATAAATCTAATGTTACTTCGCAAGACACACTTTGGGAACAAATAGAAGCTGCTTGGCAGGAGATACCATTAAATACAATGAAGAAGCTATGTGATGTCAATGCCTGACAAAATGAAGACTGTGATCAAAGCAAAAGGCTATTATACTAAATATTAAATTTATTTTGTGACAAGTATTTTTTCTATTTTTTTCAGTACTGTATATATATATATATATATATATATATATATATTAAAAAAGGATTAATTCAAAGATGTTGAATGGCCATTTCGATATGAAGATCCCCACGGGGGATAACACATCACCTCAGCAACAGAAAAATCTTTTCAGAAACTGGAGAAAAATTAGTCTACTTTTCCTTTTTAAATAGATTTGCAAAGAAATTAAAAAAGAAAATAAAAAGGAAAAATAAAGGAAAAGAAAAAGAAAAAGAAAAAGATAAAATAAAATCAAATAAACAAGATAAGAAAAAATTAACATCGTCTGGGTTCGCAAAAAAAAAGAAAGAGAATTGTAACTAAAAATTAACAGACAGCCGTGTGAAATCGACGTAAGGTTAAGCAACACGGAAAAAAGGTGGGAGATAAGAGAGATAAAGGATGGAAGGGAAGGAAAAAGAAAAGAAAAGAAAGAAATTTTTTTAAAATATTACAGACGCTGGACATATTCAAAAACCTAACTATATATATATATATATATATATATATATATATATATATATATATATATATATATATATGCTAGGTGCGATTGGTAAATTGTCGCAATTATTTTTTTATTTCAAAGCAAAAGGCTATTATACTAAATATTAAATTTATTTTGTAACGTATTTTTTTTATTTTTTTCAGTACTGTATATATAAATATATATATATATATATATATATGTATATACTAGGTGCGATTGGTAAATTGTCGCAAGTATTTTATTATTTCAAAGCAAAAGGCTTTTATACTAAATATTAAATTTATTTTGTAACAATTATTTTTTTCTATTTTTTTCAGTACTGTGTGTGTGTGTATATATATATATATATATATATATATATATGTATGTATATACTAGGTGCGATTGGTAAATTGTCGCAAGTATTTTATTATTTCAAAGCAAAAGGCTTTTATACTAAATATTAAATTTATTTTGTAACAATAATTTTTCCTTGTTAAAGCATTTGTTGAGTAAATCAAATAAAATTACTTTAATTAATAGTTTATTTTCTGTCAATATGCCTCATAAAATGATTCTGAGGATACCATGGACTGATCATGTGAGCAAATGTTTTGGAAAAGATGCAAACAAAAAGAAAGCAACGACAATGTGCCGGAGGGGATGTAGACAAGAAGAAAACTTATACTTAGCATCAGGAAGAGTCAGTAAGTGTTTCTGGGACACTAATGAGGAAGGAAGGCTAAGAGAATCTAATACTAACAAAGTGGATACAGAGAAAGAGAGACAGGAGAAAGCGGCGCCAGACATTCTTGATGCAAGGGGATGGCAGAACGGAGCTTGGGAGAGATACTAAGAGGAAAAATATTATGTGCGACAAGAGACAGGGCAAAATGTAAGTCCATGATCAATTACGTCCTAAAGGGACACGGCACATGAAGAAGAAGAATAGATAGCGGAAGAGAGTTTGAGAGAGGTCAGTTAAGTGCTATACGTGATACACACTTGGGCGATCATGTCTCGAAAGAGACATAGCTGACTGGGCAGAAGATTATCCAGCAGTAGGTTGCCATTGCTTTCTGCGGTAGATTGGTTGTCAGCCAAGGCTATAGAACCCAATCTGTTCTGTTATTTAACCCATAACTGGAGGGTATTGACGGATTAATATCTTTTTAAGGGTATTTGCGCGTAAGTGAATGCAAGGAATCTTAACTGGAATTCGAACTCAGCTCCCCGATTTGTAATTCCGAGTCGATATTCACTGCACCGCTACACACATAGAGGTACAAAGAGTAAAAATATGAAGTGCGACAATGAACAAGGGCAAATAGAATTCATAGTCGTTTATGTTCTGAAGGGAAATGGCACATAACAAAAAAGGGTGTTTTTTTTTGTTTAAATTTCTATTCTTTCTAGTAATTTGCATCAGACCGGTTAAATCAGTTCTAGACGTGGTCGGTTAATAAGAGGATTTTGTGCTTTGACTATGAGATGGATTCAAATCCACATGTCCACTATGCAAAAAGATCTGTTCTTCATAATATCGCCTTGAGGGAATGTACGTACCGATTAAACATTTTAGAGGTTCTATTAGAGGTTGAATCTAGGTTGGTGATTGAAAGTTGTGAGACGAAACTTTTCAGAAACCGTCAATGTTTGTGAAGATATCCGAAACGTAGCATAGATTTGGCACAACGCACAAGGTCAAAAGTGTGGAGCACTCAGTGAAAATCTAACCGTCAGTGTTTGTGGAAATTTCCTAAACGTAGCATAGATTTGGCACAAGGCACAAGGCCAAAGTGTAGAGCACTCAGTGAAAATCTAACCGTCAGTGTTTGTGGAAATTTCCTAAACGTAGCATAGATTTAGCACAAGGCACATGGTCAAAATTGTGGAGCACTCAGTGAAAATCTAACCGTCAGTGTTTGTGGAAATTTCCTAAACGTAGCATAGATTTGGCACAAGGCACAAGGTCAAAAGTGTAGAGCACTCAGTGAAAATCTAACCGTCAGTGTTTGTGGAAATTTCCTAAACGTAGCATAGATTTGGCCAAAGGCACAAGGTCAAAATTGTGGAGCACTCAGTGAAAATCTAACCGTCAGTGTTTGTGGAAATTTCCTAAACGTAGCATAGATTTGGCACAAGGCACAAGGTCAAAAGTGTAGAGCACTCAGTGAAAATCTAACCGTCAGTGTTTGTGGAAATTTCCTAAACGTAGCATAGATTTGGCACAAGGCACAAGGTCAAAAGTGTGGAGCACTCAGTGAAAATCTAACCGTCAGTGTTTGTGGAAATTTCCTAAACGTAGCATAGATTTGGCACAAGGCACAAGGTCAAAAGTGTAGAGCACTCAGTGAAAATCTAACCGTCAGTGTTTGTGGAAATTTCCTAAACGTAGCATAGATTTGGCACAAGGCACAAGGCCCAAAGTGTAGAGCACTCAGTGAAAATCTAACCGTCAGTGTTTGTGGAAATTTCCTAAACGTAGCATAGATTTGGCACAAGGCACAAGGCCAAAAGTGTAGAGCACTCAGTGAAAATCTAACCGTCAGTGTTTGTGGAAATTTCCTAAACGTAGCATAGATTTGGCACAAGGCACAAGGTCAAAATTGTGGAGCACTCAGTGAAAATCTAACCGTCAGTGTTTGTGGAAATTTCCTAAACGTAGCATAGATTTGGCACAAGGCACAAGGTCAAAAGTGTGGAGCACTCAGTGAAAATCTAACCGTCAGTGTTTGTGGAAATTTCTCAAACGTAGCATAGATTTGGCACAAGGCACAAGGTCAAAAGTGTGGAGCACTCAGTGAAAATCTAACCGTCAGGGTTTGTGGAAATTTCCTAAACGTAGCATAGATTTGGCACAAGGCACAAGGCCAAATGTGTGGAGCACTCAGTGAAAATCTAACCGTCAGTGTTTGTGGAGATTTCCTAAACGTAGCATAGATTTGGCACAAGGCACAAGGCCAAAATTGTGGAGCACTCAGTGAAAATCTAACAGTATTTAATTTTAATTAATCAAACGAGACACAGCATTATAGTTCCCAAATAATAATTTTCTACGCGTAGATTAGCTGAGGATCAAAAGCAGTCACTCAGTTAAGTGCCATACGTGATACACGTTTTGGACGATCATGTCTCGAAAGAGACATGACTGACTAGGCAGAAGATTTTCTATCCTACTTTAAATAGCTGAAGGGAGAAGAGACGGATTGTATTAATAATTAGTAATAATGGGGGATCAGTTTATTACTTCATAACAATAGTAAACCGATCCCCCATTTCATGACCAGTAAAAGCTTTACTTATGTTTTCAAGTATTATCTTCATTCAGTCAGTTAAGTGTCATAAGTGATCCACGCTTTGGACGATCATGTCTCGAAAGAGACATGACTTACTGGGCAGAAGATTTTCTATTCTGCTATTTAAACTATAGTTGAAGGGAGAAGAGACCGACTGTATTAATAATTAATAATTAGTGGGGGATCAGTTTATTACTTCATAACAATAGAAACCGATCCCCCATTTTATGTCCAGTAGAAGCTTTACTTACGTTTCCAAGTATTATCTTCATTCAGTCAGTTAAGTGCCACATGTGATACACACTTGTACGATTCATAACTAAGCAAAATATTTCCCCGCTGCAGATTGCCATTTTTTGCTCCGATAGACGAGTTACCAACAAAAGCTATAGAACCATGTTTTTCACGCTATTCAACCCACAACTGGGGGGGGGGGGGTTAAATTAACTTATTCTTTCTTCATGTGCGGTGTCCTTTTCGGACGTAAGCGATCATGGATTTCCACTTATCCCTGTGCCTTGTCGCACTTAGTATTTTTTCTCTTGGTATCTCTTCTAAAGCCGCTCCGCCATTCACCTGTTAAAGCCCATCAAGTAGGTTTTGCACTGATTTCCTATCTCGTTCTTTCGCTCAATAGGTCCTGTCAGTGTTAGGTTCTCCAAACTCTTCTTCCTCATTACGTGTTACAGAAACCCCAGCTGTATTTTCCTGATGCTAAGCATACTTGCTTTTCATTTGCATCCTCTCCAAAACCTTCCCGTTGCCCACAAGTGCGATCCACGGTATCCTCAGTATTCTTCTCTAAGACTAAATTTCTATTGCTTCGAGTCTTTCGTTCATCCTTGAGGCGATTATCCAACATTCGCTGCCATAAAGGAGACCGATATTAAACAACAGTCCAGTACTCTTTTTTTGTGTTTCCAATGAAATCTTCCTGTCTCTCAATATTCTCCTCAGCCTTTAGAATGCAACCTTCGCCAGGCCAATACGCCGTCGGATCTCAGTGTCGCACTCTGTTAGAACGCTTTCCAGGTATTTAAATCTCTGTACATACTCGATTTAATTATCCCCGACTATTTTCGTTTTTTTTTAAAATCATCTCACTCGAAGCTAGGCATTCTACTTCCACTGTTGCGCAGGGAGTTAAATAGGGGAAAGTGATGAGAAAGAGGGGTTAGTTATAGGACATGTCAGGAGGAGGGTAATAGACAGATGAGGATACCGAGGATGGGGGTGGAATAGATATGTAGTCATTTTCTTTCGTTTTCTGTAGGTACCTTCTGTAGGAGGTCTTAAATCATCTCACTCCAGGCTAGGCATTCTACTTCCACTGTTGCGCAGGGGGTTAAATAGGGGAAAGTGATGAGAAAGAGGGGTTAGTTATAGGACATGTTAGGAGGAGGGTAATATGTAATATAACAATCTGGCCCCACCCGAGAAGAAGGCTGTTGCAAGCGGGGTTGTTTTCCGGTCGTTGAAAGGAACGGATGTTTGTTTGACCTTATTTCCGGCAGTAGCGGAAATGGCTACAAGAGGCAGACAGAACAGGTGTCTCTGAGAATTACGTGGGCGTGCGTGGGCGAGGCAAAATCCGGAAGTCCCGGTTTGGAGATTATAAAAAGACCTCGGCGCACGGATTTGAGACAGAGAGCCAGACCAGACAGAGATCGGCCGGTGAAGAGAGACACCCCCGTCAACCCTTAGAAGCGCGCTCTCTCACTCTCTTTTCCCTAGGCTACACGGTTCATCGTCATTAATAAAAATAACTGTATATTTATATATATATGGTGACTTGCTGTTCGTCGATATAACTGGAACCAGCATTCGCTAGGCGTAACAAATAGACAGATGAGGATACCGAGGATGGGGGTGGAATAGATGAAAAAAGAGCTTCAGAGAATGGATGCGAGTTAGTGTGATAGGAGATGTCTATTGACCTTACATTTAAATTCCTTGAGATTGTATCAGTCGGAGAAGCAAGTATGTGGAAGGGAATTCCACAGGTGGGAAGTGCAAGAAAAGAACCTGTTAGAGTAGAAGTTGCCGTTACATTTTATCGGTTTCACTGCAAAAGGGTGGACCTAGTTGCTAATCTAGTAGCTCGTGCAAAATCATATCTAGGAGGCACCAGTGATCTAAGCTCATTGGAACAGAAGCCGTGAAAGTATTTATAGAAGAGACACAGGGAACCACGGTGAGAAAGTGACTGCAGCCTTGTATTTTGCATTTTCGGCTCCTATTTTTACTGTTGATCATGCATTCAGTTTTCTTGTAGTTTATATGTAGTCATTTTCTTTCGTTTTCTATAGGTACCTTCTGTAGGAGGTCTTAAATCATCTCACTCCAGGCTAGGCATTCTACTTCCACTGTTGCGCAGGGGGTTAAACAGGGGAAAGTGATGAGAAGGAGGGGTTAGTTATAGGACATGTCAGGAGGAGGGTAATAGACATATGAGGATGGGGGTGGAGTAGATGAAAGAGCTTGAGAGAATGGATGCGATTTAGTGTGATAGGAGATGTCTATTGACCTTACATTTAAATTCCTGGAGATTGTAGCTGTCGGGGAAGCTTTCCGTGTTTGCTATCAGCACTGTATCATCTGCGTATCTTCTATTGTTCAGATCGTGGCCACCGATGACAAATCCTAGCAGAATTTCTATTTTTCTTAGAGTTGCCTAGATCTATAGGTTAAATAGATTCGGTGAGAAAATACATCCTTGTCCTACACTCCTTTTTATTTTTTTTTATGTCAGGTGAACTCGTCTCTTGTCCGTATGCAGGCAGCCTGCTCCCGGTGTAGGTTCCTGATCACGCTAATGTCCTCTATTCTTAGGTTTTTATAGTCAAATCTTTCATCTTCTTCATCTAGAATTTCTTTTTTCCATTTCCACCTGAAATTATTCTTTTTTTCTTTCTGCAATTAATTCTTTATTTGATACCTAAAATTCTTCTTTGTTTCCTAAATTTTCTTCTTACTTTGATTTCTCAAGTTCGTCTTCATCTTCTTGTACACTTTCTTTTTCTTCTCGAATTTTTCTTCTTCTCTCTCTACAATTTCTTCTTCCTTTCCTCATTAAATTCTTCTTCGTTTTGCAAAATTTCTTCTTTTACTCCTAACATCTTCTTAATCTGGTAAATTAACATCTTCCTTTGACCCCTCAAATTAACATCTTCCTTTGACCCCTCAAATACTTCTTTTGCTACAATTTCCTCTTTTCCAATTCAAATTTATCTTCTATAAGGTCTTCTTCCATTTTCTCGCCAAATTCTTCTTCTTCTTCTACAATTTCTTCCTCCTATTCTTCTTCTTTTTCTTCTTCGCATTCTTCTTCGTTTTCTTCCTCATATTTCGTAATAGTTTATGAATGTTTTTCTTCTTTCCTCTGAAATGTTTCTTCGTTTCTACAATTCTCTATTTCTTTTTCGAATCCATTTAATCGAATTCTTCGTTTTCTAACCTTTTTTCTTCTTTTATTTCACAAATTTTCCTTCTTTTTCTACAATTTCTTCTTTCTTAATCTCCTCAAATTCTATTCTTTTACAATTTTTCCTTCCTTTTTCTTTTTTCTTTTTCTAAAATTTACTCCTTTTTACCCGCCTCACATTTTTTTTTGTCTTCTAAAATTCATTCTTATATTTCCGCTTCTAACACGTTTTCTAAAATTTCTTTTTCTTTTACTCTTGAAATTCTTCTTCTTTTTCTACAATTTTATCTTTCTTTTCCACCTGAAATTATTATTCTTCCCCCTCTACAATTAATTCTTCATTTGACACTTCAAATTCTTCCTCGTCGTTTTCTAAAATTTCTTCTTTAACGCCATAAATTCATCTCTTCGTTCACAATTTCTTCTTCGCTTTCCTCCTCTAATTCTTATTTTTTTATCTTTAAGTTTTTTACACTAATTTTTCTACTTCTTCTTCTAGAATTTCTCTACCTCTTCTTCCTCAAAATCTTTTAATACTTTTGTAATTCCTCTTTTTTTATTTCTTTACTTTTTCTTTTGTTTCTTTTTCTTCCAATGTTTCTTCTTCTTTTTCTTCTTTTTCTACTTCTTCCTCTCTTCTTCTTTTTTATTTCTTCTTTTTCTACATTTTTCCTCTTCTTTTTCTTCTTCTTCGGTTTTGTCTTCTTTTCATCTTTTTCTTCTTTTATTTCTTTTTCCTTCTTCTTTTCTTTTTTCTCTTCTTTTACTTCTTCTTTTTCTTCTTCTTGTGTTTCTTCTTCTTCTTTCATTCTTTCATTCTTTTTTCTTCTTCTTCTTTTATTCTTCTTTTTCTTCTTTTTGTGTTTCTTCTTTCATTCTTTCATTCTTTTTTCTTCTGCTTCTTTTACTTCTTTTTCTTCTTTTTGTGCTTCTTCTTCTTTCATTCTTTTTTCTTCTTCTTCTTTTTCTTCTTTTTGTGCTTCTTCTTTCATTCTTTTTTCTTCTTCTTCTTTTACTTCTTTTTCTTCTTCTAGTGTTTCTTCTTCTTCTTTTATTTCTTTTTCTTCTTCTTGTGTTTCTTCTTTTCTTTCATTCTTTCATTCTTTTATCTTCTTCTTCTTTTACTTATTCTTCTCTTTCTTCTTTTTGTGCTTCTTCTTTTTCTTTCATTCTATCATTTTTTCTTCTTCTAGTGTTTCTTCTTTTCTTTAATTCTTTAATTCTTTTTTTCTTCTTCTTCTTTTACTTCTTTTTCTTCTTCCTTTTTTCTTTTTTATTTATTTTACTTCTTTTTTCTTTTTTACTTTTTCTTTTTCTTCTTTTTCTTATTCCTGTCTTTCTTCTTCTTTCATTCTTTTTCTTTTTCTTCTTCTTTTTTTTTACTTCTTCTTTTGCTTCTTCTTTTTCTTCTTCTTCTTCTTCTTCTTCTTCAAATGCTTCTTCTTCAACTTGTTATTTTTCCAAAAATGTCTTAATTTTTTCATCAAAATCTTATTCCTCTTTTGCAAATTCTTCGAATGATTTTTCTCAAAATGCTTGTCTGTCAAATTCTTCTTTTTCCATTAATTATTTCTTACATTTTCCTTGGATTTTGGCCCATTTCTTCTTCTTTAAATGATTATTTTAATTTTTTAACATTTTTACTTAGGTTTTAACAATTTTTTTCTTCTATCCATAACTAATTCTAGTTAGTTGCCAGAGTTCCCCATTCCTATCGAGTAAAATTTTAACCTCCGTTATTAAAACCTAGGTGAGCCCGTTCCCACTTGGAAATTTGGCAATGCACAGTCCTTTCTCCATCTTCTCCCCGTAAAAACGTGTATTCTAGCTGAACTGAATAAAAAACTCTGCCAAGAGGCGATCATAATGTCTCTTGAAAGATGTATTCATTGACTAAAAAGATTAAGTAAAAAGATAATCGGCCACCGTCTCTAGCCCGAGCCAAAAAGAATCAGAAGAGTTAAAAGAAGGTGGAAACGGAAGTGAGGAGACGCCTGTTGTTGTCTGCTATTGTGTTATCTCTCTTGGTTGCTTTTCGTTTTGTCCAAGAAACAAGGAAGTCGAATTCACTTTTGTAAATCGCGCAGACGTTTTCACACCAGCAATCAAAGGCTCGGCCAGCCACTATTCTATCCATTCATCTTCCCAATTAAACAACAAAAAAAAAGTTCCCAGATTTCTCTATCATTCACTCATTCTCCAGCTTTGCCCTGAACCAAAGACATTGACAACGCCAAAAGGCCTTCCTTCCGCACAACCGATACGGAAAGTTCATAACACAGATTGTGGTCTGTGCTTTCGTATCCGACCACTCGTTGAAGACCTGATCGCCAATTTGTCTGCTAAAAAAGATTACCATGTCTGCCATTGTGTTTTACAACGTGGAGGCAGTCTTTTGTAAGCAGTTGTTGTTTAACACATTTTCTTCTTTTAATGTGCCGTGTCCTTTCAGAATAAGGACGATTATGGACCTCCACCTACTTTATTTCATTTGTCGCTCTTAACCATTGGTCTCTCTTAACCATTGGTCTCTCTTAACCATTGGTCTCTCTTAACAATAGGTATCTCTTAACCATTGGTATCTCTTAACCATTGGTATCTCTTAACAATAGGTATCTCTTAACTATTGGTATCAACCATTGGTATCTCTTAACCATTGGTATCTCTTAACCATTGGTATCTCTTAACCATTAGTATCTCTTAACAATAGGTATCTCTTAACCATTGGTATCTCTTAACCATTGGTATCTCTTAACAATAGGTATCTCTTAACCATTGGTATCTCTTAACCATTGGTATCTCTTAACAATAGGCATCTCTTAACCATTGGTATCTCTTAACAATAGGCATCTCTTAACCATTGGTATCTCTTAACCATTGGTATCTCTTAACAATAGGTATCTCTTAACCAGTGGTATCTCTTAACCATTGGTATCTCTTAACCATTGGTATCTCTTAACAATAGGTATCTCTTAACCATTGGTATCTCTTCACCATTGGTATCTCTCCAAAACCATACTTCGTCATCTCGTAGCTCAAGTCAAGTATTTCTCACGTTGAATTTTTCCTGTTTCTGTTTCCCTACTATTCGTTCCGTGAGTATTAGATTCTCCAAGCTTTCTTTCCTTATTACATGCACCAGAGACTTCAGCTGTCTCTTACTGATGTAATTTATAAGTTTCCTTTTTGTTTGCATCCTCTCCAAAACCCCGTTTTTGCTCACATGTTCGGTCCACGGTATCCTCTGCTTCCTCCTGTAAAACTACACTTTTGTTGCTTCGTGTCTCTCCTCTTTGGTTGATGATCTTCCCCCTACACATGATCATGCCCATCAAGTATATCAAGCGCTGCTTTCACATCTCTTTTTTCCTCTATCTGTCTCTTGAGTATTAGATTCTCCAAGCCTTCCTTCCTCATTACGTGTCCCTGAAACTTTAGCTGTCCCTTCCTGATGACAAGTATGAGTTTCCTTTTTGTTTGCTACTTCTCCGAAATATCGACGTTGCTCACAAGTTTGGTTCATTTTATTCTCAGCATCTTTCTGTAGAAACGCATATCTGTTACTTCGAGTTTTTCCTTCATCTTTGAGGAGATTGTCTAACATACCTCTGCTATTATAGGAGGATACATATCATAACTAGTCCCATTCTCTTTTCTTTTTTTTCTGCGTCTTTGTCCATGCCATGTCCATGCTTTTGGATCTCAGTGCCGCTATTTCCGCACTTCTTACAAAGACTTTCTTCTATCTATCGTATCTTTTCAGGTGATCATGGCTCTCCAGAATTTTCTGTCGTTTGAATCACTTAATAAACTCTATCAAAGCCTTGCCCCCATACCGCCGCTATTCATGCACCCAGTCTCTTCAAATCTGCCATCCACCCGTGTATTATAAATCTACCATCCATTCGTGTATAGAATATTGCTGCCACATCTGGTCGGGTGCCCTTGCTATTCACCTCATGCTTTTTGACAAAATCCAACGTAGAATCTGTTGTGTGATCGATCCCGACTTGGTGGCAGTCAGTTTTTCACCGGCGTTTTGTGGCTTCCCTGTGTCTCTTCTACAAATACTTTCACTATTTTGCTCTGATGAACTTAGCTCTCTGGTGTCCCCTATGTATGACTTTACTCGAGCAACAAGGTGAGCAACTAGGCCCCTCCCTTTTACAGTGAAACCGATAAAATGTAACTGCAATTTCTACTCTAACAGCTTCTTTTCTCGCCACTTCCGCCTGTGGAATTCCTTTCCGTATACTTGCTTACCCCTGCAATCTCCAAGAATTTAAATGTAAGGTCAATAGTCATCTCCTATTTCACTATCCTGCATCCTCCCTCTCATGCTCCTTTCTCCGTCCACTCCACTCTCATCAGTATTCTCATCCTTCTCTTACCCACTCCCTGACACCCCCTATAACCTGTCCCTCTTTCTCATTACGCAGATTATGTTGTTTTCCTCTGTTTTCTTTGAGTTTGAGTTTGAGTTTTGTTTAACGGCATATCAACACCTCTGTGGGTTATTTAATGCCAAAAAGGTGGGGTATAAAGGTATGTTTTTAATGTTCGGTTAGAGTGAGAAAGTTAATTTAGTCAGATACTAATTAATTGTTTTTGTTTTTATTCTTTTTTATTTTAGAAAACTGAAAATGTCTTTTAGTTTTGTATTTAAAAATGTTTTGCTGCGAATAATTTTTCCTTCAAAAATGTGTTATGGAAATAATTTTTCTTCGAAAATGTATTTTTGGTAATATTCTTCCTTCAAAAATGTATATTTTTATATAAATTATACTAAAAAAATAATAACAAAAACTGTTTCATTTATTCTCATTTTTTTTATTTGTTTCATTAAAACATAATGAAAAAAAAAAATTGAATTTCATTGAATTATGTTTCCATAGGTCAATTTCCTTTTTTAAAAAAAAAAATTTCTTTACAGTTTACTTTATTAAAAATAATTTTAAAAAATTGTTTTATATATCTTTCTATAAATTTTTTATATATATATATTTCTATAAAAGTATATTTTCTTACTTTCAGTTTGGGGGTTAACTATTTTCCCATAGCTGGGACCCTAACAGGTGCTACCATTCCGGGTCAGGGTGGACCTGGGAATAACAGCAATGAAGAAGTGGTTTCATGCTCATCACAACCTCCTAATCAGTGGCCTTGCTGCCGGATGCAGTTTACCGTCATGCCCAGGACCATCTGTTTTCTTCGCCTTCAATCTGTCCTACGTGAATTATATTTTCAAGCCTTCTTTCCCCTTTAGGTTCCATAGAATATCAACTGTTAAATATAAATTTCCTTGATTCCATTGTCTCTCACGCTTTGGTGATCGCATATTTTTTTTTTTAATCATTTCACCCCGAGCAAGGCGGAAACGCCACTGATGTGCAGGGGGTTACATAAATGTAAAAAGATTAATTAGAAAAGAGTGAGGAGTACAAACTAGTTAGAAAGGAACAATAGAAAGCTGAGAAAGCAGGTGCGATGACAGATACATAGGTGGAGAGAAAGAGAAGGTTATACAGGGGAGGGGAGAGAGCTAGAGTCCAGTGGTTAGTAGATGAGTATTGACTTTGCATTTAAATTTCTGGAGGTTGTAGCCGTCAGGAAAGTAAGAATACGGGAGTGAGTTCCACAGGCGGGAAGTGCGAGAGTAGAAGCTGCAGGAGTAGAATTGTCACATCCATGGTATTCTTAGAATGCTTCTGTCGAACCATATTTTGGTGATTTCCTTTCTCTATAAATATTTGAGCTTAAGAAATTTAACAATAATAACCATAAACACTACTCATATGATATGAAGGAAGTACGAGGGTACAAATGCAGAAAAATGAAATGAAATACTTTTCCCTTTCAATGAACCAGGTGTTATTGCCTACCGTTTCTCTCCTTTCCTTCTTTTTTTTATACATACATACAAGCAAATAAATATACAAACAATCAATTATCGCCTGGGACACATATTTGCTCGGGATAAAAACGGAATATTTCATTATTAATTAGGGGTTGACTGGGCGTAATACATTAATGAATAACAAAGCATAATTATAATATAATGGTTATCATGAAGATAATAAAACTGTTTTGTCAATAGTATTCTCAGTATCTTGCTGTACAGTAACGGACAACTGAATATCGACGACCGAGCGCCGGTATAACTCAAGACCAGAAAAGCAACTTCTTTTTAACTGAATAAAAGTGATTTATTAAGAGTTGGTACCTTAATTAGTGAATTCTTTTAATAAAGAAAACCGGAAATAAATTTATTTTTTTTATTAAAGTAAATGCTAAATGTTAATAGTTTAGATACTTTTCGGCAATGTAGATTTGCATAAAAAAAAAACTGTGCAGAATGATGTCAAATATGACAACAAATATGGCAATTAAATAATAAAATGTTAAAAATACCAAACAGATCCATTAATAAATAGCAACTTAATGAAAACGATAAAACTTATCCACTTATATTATTGTATTATTTATCTGAAATATCATTATTCAGAAAAGAAAATGAAAATGGTTATAGGTTTACTGCCTATCACGTCGAAGTTAAGCAACGTTGAGCCTGGTCAGTACTTAGATGGGTGACCGCTTGGGAATACCAGGTGCTGTAAGCGTATAGTGACGGATGTGCGTTGTGGTGCAGTGGATATCGGCTCGGAAAGAAAAATCAGTGAGCCGTGTTCGAATTCCAGTTGAATACCCTGCATTTACTTAAGCACTGGTACCCTTGGGAAAGGTACTAATCTGTCCCTTCCCTCCAGTCATGGGTTAAATAACAAGGGTAGGACTTGGGGACCCTCCTCCTAAAAACAAATCCCAATGAATCTTGATATTCGAAAAGAAAATTGGTGTAAAAATAAAATAACCTTACCCAAAAATCATTGGTTATGACCTTAAATGATCCGATAAGGATTGATAGGTCGTTAAACCTCGAAACAAACAAAGAAAATAATTATAGCAAGAATAATTGGTACAGTGGAGTTATTGATGAGTTAAATTCCAAACCATTCAAAGTGGTTTTGGGCGGGGTGGATTTTTAATATCTACCAACAAACAAAATGAATTAAAATAAGAAAAAATACATTTTTAATAAAGTCGGTTTATAAAGTGAAAATAATGTTACCCTTTACTATGAGTTGGCCATAAAAAAGGATGGCAACGTAGGTAGACAGAAAATGTTTTTCTACGGTGGTTGAAGGAGAGTAGCTATTTTTTGGAGGCATTAGCATTTCCGAGCCATTTTCTGCGCTATCCAATCTTCTAGTCGGCTATAAAAGTTATGCTTATTCTAATGTTGAGAAGTTTCGGTCTACAGTTGTCTTCGTAATGATTTGTCGTGGTATTCAGTCGACAGTGTTGAGGTGGCGGTGTTGAGTTGTCCACCACCCGCTTCTGTAAAACCACATTTCTGTTGCTTCAAGTCTCTTCTTCATTCGTGAAGAATTTGTCCATCATTTATTGACATACAGAAGGTCTGATATTGCATAAATATTCATTACTCTTTCTTTCTTTCTTTCTAATGAATTTTTCTGTTCCTTAATAATTTCTTTTGCTTTCTTTGCTATGCCAAAGTTTCTTCGGATTTCAGTACCACGCTTTCTGTACGCTGTTAATATTATTTGAATTGTTCTACTAATTTGATTTAGAAATATTCAATTTGCATAGCTGAAAAGAAAAAGAAAATGAAAAAAATAAAAGCAAGAAAAAGTTTCATTATTAAAAATAAACAAGATAACAGTTATTGAAGAACTAGCAGTGTAATCCGGCGTTGCTCGGGTGTAATGAAAGCTTTAAAATTAATCCATGGTCCTGGAGCTCAGACTCTTTGGACGTTGGCACGAAAGACTAAAAAGCAATAGTTGTTTCCAGCGAAACCGTAGATTAAAAAAAAATGAATTGATGTAACACAGATTTTGATTTTCTGGTATCGTTATCAAATAAGTTCTTTCGTCGTAAACTGAATTTTGAAGGCTAAATAAGTCCTCTGAGTAAATAGAATCATGGTTGAGACTAAGAACTATAATTATACCTACTTAGAGCCAACTAAAATAAAAGGGCTGAAAAAAAATAGACATACAGGCAGATAAACAGACACATACACAAACATCTTGCATTTTACATATATATATATATATATATATATATATTATCGATTTTCTGCACTATTGTAAGAACTGCAACCAGCTAGTCATAAATCGCCCAAACCTATCTGCGTTTCCTTCACAAACATACAAGGTATCCGCAGTAACTTTAATAGTGTAGAATCATTCCTCCAAACTAACTCACCCGATATCTTAGCTATATGTGAGACCCTTCCTCGGACCTTTTTGTTCCTGGTTACCTTCCCCTCTTCAGGAAGGACTCCAATGTCCATATACACGGGCTTGGTGTATATGTCAGCGAACAACTCCCTCTAGCCAGGGTCACATCTCTTGAATCCCTGGATCATTCTTTCATGTGCTTCCGTCTCTCACTTCTAAGCTCGGTTAGCTATCTCTTCTTCCTCTACCGCTCTCCCTCCTCCTCTGACTGTTCGGTACTTGATAGCATCTCTATCAATATCGACAAGGCCATTTCTTCTCACCCATCTGCCCATATATTTGTGTTTGGCGATTTTAACGCGCACCACACTAAGTGGCTTGAAAATTCTGTCACCGACCTTGCTGGGATACGCACCATGTATTTTTCAACAACCCAAGCTCTAACACAAGTGGTGGACTTCCCCACGCGTTTCTCTAATAACTCTAACGGAAGGTACTCCTTACTCGACCTCTGCTTTACTTCCATTCCAGACTCCTGCCCTCTCGGAAACTCTGACCAAGCCGTAGTTTCCGTCAACATCTCAATCCACTCTTACTCTACCCAAGAAAACCAGACCAGCAGAATATCATACTGCTACCAGAGAGCAGACTGGGACTCGTTCCGAGACTTCCTCTGCGACGTCCCCTGGAACAACTTCTTCGCACTTCCTGTCGAAGACTGTGCGTCCGAGGTCTCCTCTTGGGTTAAGGCTGGCATCGATGCTTTTATCCCGGCCAGGAAATTCGAGCTAAAATCAAATTCGTCCCCCTGGTTCTCACCCGCTTGCTTGGCCGCCATTGCCCACCGGAACCATTTCTTCCTGCTCTATTGAAGCTGCTCATCAAACCAAAACAGGTGCCTTTTCGTCTCAGCACGTAATAAGTGTTGGCAAAGTTTTCGAAGCCATTATCAACGCCGAGGTGATTCAGCACCTTATGACCAACGGACTTCTCTCTGACAAACAGTATGGGTTTCGCTTCACCAGGTCTACTGCTGATATGCTAACGACCATTACCGAGTACATATACCAGGCACTCGACAAGAATGGTGAAGCCCGAACCGTTGCCTTGGATATCTCCAAAGCATTCGACAGGGTCTGGCATGCTGGCCTCTTGTGCAAACTGCGGAGCTATGGGATAACTGGACATCTGTTTGACCTCATCCAGTCCTTCCTCTCTAACCGCACATTAAAGGTGGTATTAAATGGGCATGCCTCCCAAAACTACCAGACGAACGCGGGCGTCCCTCAAGGTGCTATCCTAGGTCCCACGCTCTTTCTGATCTACATTAATGATCTCCCCGACACCATTAGATCCCAAGTTGGCATGTATGCCGACGACACAACAATCTACTCCCGCATCGATCAGAAACCAGGTCTGGACGACAAAGTGAACCTCGCTGCCGCACTTGAAAGGGACCTCCAATCCGTAGTGACCTGGGGTAGGAAATGGTTGGTAAATTTCAATGCCTCCAAAACAAAGCTGTTATCAACTAACCACCATAGACAATCGCATCTACCTCCCATTAGCATGGGACAGGCTAGCCTCCCAGAGAGTAAAATACTACGCCTCCTTGGCCTTACACTCTCGGCGGACCTCAAATGGAATGACTATATTGAATCCATTGCCAAATCTGCTGCTATGAAAGTGGGCTCCCTGTGCAGGGCCCGGAAATTTTTCCCACCTGAATCTATTCTGCACATATAAAAATCTACCATCCGCCCGTGTATTGAATATTGCTGCCATATCTGGAGGGGTGCCCCTGCTGCTCTCCTTGGGCTTCTTGACAAAATACAAAGGAGGATCTGTAACGTGGTTGATACTGACTTGGCAGACCGGCTGCAGCCGCTCTCACACCGGCGTGATGTAGCTTCCCTGTGCCTCTTCTACAAGTACTTTCATGGCTTCTGCTCCGATGAGCTTAGATCACTGGTGCCGCCTAAGCACGAATTTACACGAGATACTAGATTAGCAACTAGGTCCCACCCTTTTACAGTTAAACAAATAAGATCTAACCGTAAATTCTACTCCACCAGCTTCTTTTCTCGCGCTTCCCGCCTGTGGAACTCCCTTCCACAAGTCTGCTTTCCCGACAATTACAATCTCCAGGTGTTTAAATGTAGGGTCAATAGACACCTCCTATCACACTAACTCCCAACTATTCTCACAACACTCTCATCTACCCAACCCTCATTCTCGGTATCCTCACCCGCCTATCACCCACCCTCTGTTATTTCCTATATTTAATCAGCCTTTCTCCACTCTACGTAGCCCCCTGCACAGTAGTGGCAGTGACATGCCTTGCTCGGGGTGAAACGCTTATAAAAAAATAAAAAAAAAGTACTGAACGAAGCTAAGAGGGCGTTTGCTATCAGAATGAGGCAACGCATAGCATCCTCTAAGTTCAGCTCCAAAGATTACTGGCGACTCTGCAAAAGCGTGCCCAACAAGAGCAAGAATTCAATACCCCCCACTAATCAATGAATTTGAAGTTCTCACCTCCCCAGCGGACAAGGCTGAATGCTTTGCCCGTAGATTCTCCACCAATTTGACACTGGACTCGTTAGGAATACCTACACCCGACTTCCCACCCAGAACTAAGGCTCAACTAAATAACGTCCACATTACACCCTCGCTGGTCTCCAAGATAATTGCACAACTTGACCCACACAAATCGAGTGGCGGGGACTGAATCCCAATCATAGTACTGAAGAAATGTGCCCCAGAACTCTCCTCTGTCCTCTCTAAACTCTATAACCTCTGCCTATCTGCTTCTTGTTTTCTTGCCTGTTGGAAGTCTTCCTGTGTAGTTCCTATATTTAAGAATTCTGGCGAACCCTCAGACCCCGCCATTTACCGCTCTATTAGTCTCCTTCCGATCTTCGGCAAAGTTTTCGAAGCCCTTATCAACGCCGGGGTGATTCAGCTTCTCTCTGACAAACAGTACGGATTTCGCTACACCAGGTCTACTGCTGATATGCTAACGCCCATTACCGAGTACATATACCGGGCTCTTGACAAGAATGGCGAAGCGCGAACCGTTGCCTTGGATATCTCCAAAGCGTTTGACAGGGTTCTCGCCTCGTTCAAAAACCCGGTGTGAGTGACAAAGCGAACCTCGCCGCCGAGCTTGAAAAGGACCTCCAATCCGTGGTGGTCTGGGGTAGGAAATGGCTAGTAAATTTCAATGCTTTTAAAACGAAGCTGTTATCAACTAACCACCATAGACAATCGCATCTACCTCCCATTAGCATGGAACAGGCTTGCCTCCCAGAGAGTAAAAGACTACGCCTCCTTGGCCTTAGACGTTCGGCGGACCTCAAATGGAATGACTATATCGAATCCATTGCCAAATCTGCCGCTATGAAAGTCGGCTCTCTGTGCAGGGCCCGGGGGTTTTTCCCGCCTGAATCTATTCTGCACATATACAAATCTACCCTCCGCCCATGTATTGAATACTGCTGCCACATCTGGTCGGGTGCCCCTACTACTCTCCCTGGGCTTCTTGACAAAATACAAAGGAGAATCTGTAACGTGGTTGATACTGACTTGGCAGACCGGCTGCAACCACTCTCTCACCGGCGTGATGTGGCTTCCCTGTGCCTAAAAGTACTTTCATGGCTTCTGCTCCTAAGAACTTAGATCATTGGTGTAGCCTAAGCACGAATTTACACAAGATACTAGATTAGCAACTAGGTCCCACCCTTTTACAGTTAAACAGATAAGATGTAACCGTAAATTCTACTCCAACAGCTTCTTTTCTCGCGCTTCACGCCTGTGGAACTCCCTTCCACAAGTCTGCTTTCCCGACAGCTACAATCTCCAGTGTTTAAATGTAGGGTCAATAGACACCTCCTATCACACTAACTTCCAATTATTCTCCGTACACTCTCATCTACCCAACCCTCATTCTCGGTATCCTTACCCGCCTATCACCCAACCTCTGACATTTCCTATATTTAACCTTCCTTTCTTCACTCTATGTAGCCCCTTGCGCAGTAGTGTCAGTGAAATGCCTTGTTCGGGGTGAAACGCATATAAAAAAAAACCTTGAAGATTCTGAATATCGTTTCTTATGTCTTTGTCTATGAATGTATCAAATTTGGTTAAAATCGGACCACTTCTATCACCCGATTTTTTCGATTTTCGATATTTATCGGGGGTACCTCGACACAAAACCTAGCTAAGAACACTCGCAGACGCTTATAGTACAACAGTGTAAATTTTCAAGAAAATCGGTTCAGCCGTTTCGGAGTTTATAGGTAACGGACACAGACACACACAGACACACACACATATACACACACAGACAGACAGACAAAATCCCATTTATAAATAAGTTTAGATTATTCTGACGTCGAGAAACAAAGCGTAAAATGACAACAACAAAAATATCTGGCCACTTGATGGAATCAAAAGAAGAATCTGCAATGTTATTGGTCCTGATCTTGCATCTCAGCTTCAGTTCGATTGGTGGTGTGCATTGTAGTGTAATGGATATCGTCTCGGAATGAGAAATCAGAAATTCGAATTCCGGTGGAATTCGTTGCAGTCACTTACGCGCAAATACTCTTGAGAAAAGATCTGAATCCATTTCTTTTCTTTTCTTTTTTTCTCCAGCTTTGGGTTGAATAGCAGAACAGACTGCCTTCTATAGCCTTGGTTAGCAAACAGTCAATCGTAGAAAGAAATGGCAACCTACCCCTTGGGAAATCTTCTGCCTAATCAGTCATAGACAGAAAGAGATATGATTGCTGAAGCGCCTATCGCGTATGGTGCTTAACTGACTGACTATGTTGTCGGCAAGGTTTCATTATTTTACACATGAAATTGCTTTTGTTTGATGTAGCCGTAAGTTCTATGCTAACAGTTTCTTCTCCCGCACTACTCGCTTGGGAAACTCTTTCTCGGCTTCTTACTTCCTAGTCAACTTTGATGTGCAAATATTTAAATGCAATATCAAACGATATATACTTTCTTGTTTTTTATTGTTCTATCTCCTTAATAATAGTATTTCCCCATATTCTCTAGCACGTTGCGTCTTAGTGGCTTTATTGCTTTGCAATTAATTTTTTTTTAAATAACGAAATTTAAATTTAAGTTTCTTTAAGTTAAAAAAAAGCGTCAATTTTTTTCGTGAAGTTATAATTTTTTTTTTTTATATAAGATGGCCTCATATTATGAAAGTTAATTTGGAATTTTGAGCAGTTTTGTGTTTTTACATTGTTTTATTCTTCATAATCGAAGTTGTTATGGATAAGAATACGCACATATGGGTATGGGTGGGTTTGCCCAGACTTTCACAAAAAAATTCCTGAATTATATATACCATTGAACTCTTTCTTTGGTTAGACGCGACCAACAACATCTTTCGACATATCAGAAAATTAATGGCGGGCACTGACAGGCGCTGAGTACAAAGGAGAGACTCGAAGCGACAGAAAAGTAGTTCTACAGAAGGATACTGAGGATACCATGAACCTAACATATGAGCAACTAGATGTGAATTTTCTGGGACATGTAGGAAGTAGGTTTTAGCAAACTCAATCAAATACATACCATACGTGATACACGTTTTAGTCGATCATGTCTCAAAATATACATGACTGACTGGGCAGAGGATTATCCCGCAGTATGTTGAAATTACTTTCTACGATAGACTGGTTGCCCGTCAAGGCTATAGAACCCAACCTATCCTATTATTTAACCCATAATTGGAGGGAAGAAACGGATTAATACCTTTCCCAAGGGTATTTGCGCGTAAGTGAATACCATGAATCCAACTGGAATTCGAACTCGGCTCCTCGATTTGTCGTGCCACAACGCACATCGAACTAAATAGAGAACTTAGCGAAATAAAAATTTAAAAAACGGGTAGAAGGAGAGACTCGTAGCAACAGAAGTGTGGTTCTACAGAAAGATGCTGAGGATATTATGGACCGAAAAAGTGAGCAACGACAAGGTTTTGGAGAGGATGCAAACGAAAAGCAAACTTATACATTGCATCAGGAAAAGAAAAAAATTAAGAAGATCAAGTAGAAGAAAATGTAGAGCTGGCGCCAAATATTTAATAGCATCGGCCATTTCTTTTTATTTCTTGTTCAAAGAAAAAACAACAAACGTTGACAAGGATTGAACAACTATGTATTGGATACTCCTGGCAAAATCGGAGAGAAGGAGAGGAAGAGTGTGAGAGAGATTGAGAAAGGGAGAGAGAGTAAGATAGAATAATAGAGTGAGAGTGAGAGAGGAGGAGAGTGAGAGTGTGTGGGTGTGTATTTTCGAGAAGACAGCCATGAAAATTAAAAAAAATAGATTTGGTTGAAGCAGACGAACAGGATAGCGGAATAAAAGATTCTGAGATACTGTGTCGCAATTGGGTTTGCCATACAAAAGGTCGAGTGTAGAATGAACAAAATCAGTTGGTATTTGAATACAAGATTGAAAACGAGTTCAATGAAAAAAAGAAAAAAGACAGAGAAATAAAAACAAAACAAAACTAACAAAACAGAAATAAAGAACTTGAAAGAAGGAAAAACGTACAGAACTGAAGCAGTCGCACAACGGCATAAAATGGCGGAGGCAATGGCGCCTATAAACAGAGGATTTATTTTGTACCAGCATTTGTCACACTGCATACAGGTTCGCAAAGTTCGTGTAGAGAAACATTCTTCTTCTTCTATATGCCTTCTCCTTTCAGGACGTAGACGATCATGGCTTTCCACATCTCCCTATTTCTGGTGTCTCTTAGCACGCTTTCTTCTGTTACACCAGGCAACACTCGTTCCGACATCCACCTTATCAGGTCCTTCAGATATGTTATCCGTTGCTTTCCCCTGTCTCTTTTTCCATCTATCTGGCCTGTTAGTATCAGGTTCTCCAAGCCATCCTTCCTCATTGCATGTCCCAGAAACTTTAGCTATCACTTCCTGATGCTCAGTATGAATTTCCTGTTCCAAAACTTCATCATTGCTCACATGCTCGATCCATGATATTCGCAGCATCCTTCTGTAGAACCACATTTCAGAATTGTTGATTTTTTACAAAGAAGCATATCTTTTTTTTTAGCTCTTCCTTTTTCCTTGTCTCTTTCTATAATTAATTATTCACTAATGTTATCCGTATTCTGAGTTTCGCAAAATTTACCCCTGATCCTCAGAAAATTTAGTAGCAAAAGAGTTATCAGTAAAAAGAGGAGTACAAAATGCCTAGTACTAGTCAGGGATGCCAAAATCGAGCAGGTACAGAAATTTAATTACCTGGGAAGGGTTCCAACAGAGAACGGAAAATGCGTCATCAAGATCCAAAGTTGAATAGGCATGGCCAGGGATGCATTCCAAAAGCTAAGTAGAGTATTGAGAGACAGGAATATTTTATGGGAAACAAATAAATAATGGACAGTTACGTGATATCTGTCCTCCTATATGGCAGCGAATACTGGACAATCTCCTCAAAGATGAAGGAGAGACTCGAAGCAACAGAAACAAAGACAAGAGTACTGGACTCTTACCTGATATCTGTCCTCCTATATGGCAGCGAATGCTGAACAATCTCCTCAGAGATGAAGGAGAGACTCGAAGCAACAGAAACAAAGAAAAGAGTACTGGACTCTTACCTGATATCTGTCCTCCTTATTGGCAGCAAATGCTGGACGATCTCCTCAAAGATGAAGGAGAGACTCGAAGCAACAGAAACAAAGACAAGAGTACTGGACTCTTACCTGATATCTGTCCTCCTATATGGCAGCGAATGCTGGACAATCTCCTCAGAGATGAAGGAGAGACTCGAAGCAACAGAAACAAAGAAAAGAGTACTGGACTCTTACCTGATATCTGTCCTCATATATAGCAGCGAATGCTGGACAATCTCCTCAAAGATGAAGGAGAGACTCGAAGCAACAGAAACAAAGAAAAGAGTACAGGACTCTTACCTGATATCCGTCCTCCTATATGGCAGCAAATGCTGGACAATCTCCTCAAAGATGAAGGAAAGACTCGAAGCAACAGAAACAAAGAAAAGAGTACTGGACTCTTACCTGATATCTGTCCTCCTATATGGCAGCGAATGCTGGACAATCTCCTCAAAGATGAAGGAAAGACTCGAAGCAACAGAAACGATGAAAGAAGTACTGGATTCTTACCTGATATCTGTCCTCCTATATGGCAGCGAATGCTGGACAATCTCCTCAAAGATGAAGGAGAGACTCGAAGCAACAGAAACAAAGACAAGAGTACTGGACTGCTACGTGATATCCGTCCTCCTATACGGCAGCGAATGCTGGACAATCTCCTCAAAGATGAAGAAGAGACACGAAGCAACAGAAACAAAGAAAAGAGTACTAAACTGTTACGTGATATCTGTCCTCCTATATGGTAGCGAATGCTGGACAATCTCCTCAAAGATGAAGAAGAGACTCGAAGCAACAGAAACAAAGACAAGAGTACTGGACTGCTACATGATGAGGTTTCTGAGACACGTAACTTGGAGAATCTAATATTCACAGGGCAGATAGAGGATAGGAGAGAGATAAGGGAATGGAGCGTGAGAGATGGGCTGGAGAGATACCAAAAGAAAAAATGTTAAGAGCGACAAGAGACAGAGGTTAGGGGAAGTGCATGATCGCTTGCGACACCTTACGTAAAGAAGAAGAAGAAGAAGAAGAAGAAGAAGAAGGAAGAAGAAGAAGAAGAAGAAGAAGAGGAGGAGGAAGAAGAAGAAGAAGAAGAAGGAAGGAAGGAAGGAAGAAGAAGAAGAAGAAGAAGAAGAAGAAGAAGAAGAAGGAAGGAAGAAGAAGAAGAAGAAGAAGAAGAAGAAGAAGAAGAAGGAAGAAGAAGAAGAAGAAGGAAGAAGAGGAAGAAGGAAGAAGAAGAAGAAGAAGAAGAAGAAGAAGAAGAAGAAGAAGAAGAAGAAGAAGAAGAAGAAGGAAGAAGAAGAAGAAGAAGAAGGAAGGAAGGAAGAAGAAGAAGAAGAAGAAGAAGAAGAAGAAGAAGAAGAAGAAGAAGAAGAAGAAGAAGAAGAAGAAGGAAGAAGAAGAAGAAGGAAGAAGAAGGAAGAAGAAGAAGAAGAGGAAGAAGAAGAAGAAGAAGAAGAAGGAAGAAGAAGAAGAAGAAGAAGAAGAAAGCGAGCATTAATTATTACTTGTGGAACCCATGGAATTTCCACAGAAGGATAATTATGATTTCCTGGAAAAATCTTACTTTGTTATACTATAAAAGATAGTAACGTCTTCAAACATAAAAGTATTGAATCATAAAATAACGATAACACAGAGTGTAATTTTATTAAAATATCTATAAAAGTAATGTCCATAGAAGCTACTTTACTGTAATCTTATATTATATTAAGCGGCGTATGCACAGACCATAACCAAAATACTGTACTCTATTTTGTTATAAATTGTAAACAGAAAAAAAAACAACAACTGAGTAATGGCCAAGGGTGTAGAGGCCAGAAATTTCGTTATTAGGTCGCGGGATACGGCAATAAATCTCCCTATTTTTACTATATTGTATAGTAGACACACATATATATATACACACACACACACACAATTACTGCTACAACCACCGGCTTAAGCTGCTACTGCTACGGTAATGCTATATGCTTTCTCCTCCTACCCTTTCACTCTTTACTACCCTTCTTTTTGGCAATAGTGAGAGAAAGGCCGAGGAGAGTAAAAAAACAGAGGGGAAGGAAAATCTCGTGTAGAGAGTAAGTGTGTTATCTCTCTTCAGTGGCGTAACAAACGGAGGAACTAAGTAACTCAGGAAGGAGCAAGCAGAAATATTATATCCTATGTGTCGTGTTCATTCAGGACGTGGGCTACCATGGCCCTATACATCGCCCTATCACTTAATAACCTTCCTGTTGTTATCCCACCCAATCCCCGCCACACCATCCATCTACTCAAGTCCATCAAGTATTCCATGTGTTGCTTTCCCTTGTCTTTCTTCTCGTCTATCCGTCCCGTGTGCATTAGATTCTTCAAGCCCTCCATCCTCATTACATGCCCTAGAAACTTCAGCTGTCTTTTCCTGATGTCAAGTATCAGTTTCCTTGTTGTGGTCATCCTCACCAAAACCTCGTCGTTGCTCACGTGTTCAGTCCATGATATCCTCAGTATCCTTCTGTAGAATTCAATTTTTTTGCTTCAGATCTTTCCTTAATCTTTGATGAGATTGTCTAGCATTCCCTGCGATACTGAAGGACAGATGTCACATAACTATCCGGTCCTCTGTTCTTTGTTTCTAGTGAATTTTTTCTGTCAACTTCTGGAATACATTCTTGGCAATGCCAATACGCCTTCGGATCTCCGTATCGCACATTCTGTAACGAAAGACATGACTTACCTCGGAATTCAAAACGAGCGCGAACATGTCTTTCCTGCAAGATAATAACAAAAAAGAAAGATGGCCGATATTGAAGACACAACTTATGCGTGCCTATCTCGTCTCAATCGAGACGATATTTGCACACATGCAAATTTTGGCTGTATTGGAATACAGCGGTATTTTTCGGTGGATTGTGTGTGTCGAAATTGCGGATTGAGAGTCAGACTGACAAAGAGGAAGAAACAAGCGGCTTGGTTGGTGTCTGTTTCACAACTGCCCTATGTAACGGGCCGGGAAAAGGAAACCTGAAATCCATTTTCTTTGAAGCGACGAAAGAAAGAAAGAAAAACAGCTGGCCTGCCGGCGAGCGAACATCACACTGCACCTTTTGGTCCCCCACTCATCATCATTCATCTTTATTTTTATATACATCTTCTGTTAGAACACTTCCTAGGTATTTAAATTCCAGCATCAGTTTGATTTTGATATCCCCAACTTATAGTTGGCATTTTGGATTCCTCTTTTTACGGATTACCATGCATTCAGTTTTCTTGTAATTTATACTCGCAGTATAACCCGGCGTTGCTCGGGTGTATTGAAAGCTTTAAAACTAATCCATGGTCCTAGAGCTCAGACTCTTTGGACGTTGGCACGAAAGACTAAAAAGCAATAGTTGTTTCCAGTTAAAGTGAAACCGTAGACTGAAAGAAAAATGAATGGATGTAAGTCAAATTTTGATTTCCTGGAATCGATATCAAATAAGTTTTTTTCGTTGTCAACTGAATTTTGAAGGCTAAATAAGTTCTCTGAGTAAATGGTACCATAGCTGAGACTAAGAACTACAATAATAACTAACAGAGCCAAACCCGAAGCAAAAACTAAAATAAAAGGGCTAAAAAACTGATTTTGATCAAACCCGGTAGGATATCGGGGTATCGATTTCCATTATCAGAGTCAAATAAGTCATCCAAGGATAGCACTGCAACCTTGAAACTTGTGAATATCGTTTCTTATGTCTTTGTCTATTAGTGTATCAAATTTGATTAAAATCGGACCACTCCTTCAATAACCCGATTTTTGCGGATATCGTTATTATCGATATTTATTGGGGGTACCTCGACACAAACCCGAGCTAAAAATACTCGCAGACGCTTATACTACAACTGTGTAAATTTTCAAGAAAATCGGTTCAGCCGTTTCGGAGTCTATAGGTAATGGACACACACACACACACACACACACACACACACACACACACACACAAAGTTCCATTTATAAATTAGTTTAGATGTAGTCGTTCTTTCAGTTTTCTATCATTACTTTCCGTGGAAAGTCTTGAATTTTCTTTTCTGTATCTGATATCAACACTGTATCCTATGCGTAGTTTATTGTTCAGGTTGCGACCGCCGTTGACAAATATGGGCAGGACTTCTAGAGTTCTCATAATTAAGAGTTATACTTGCCCTATTTATTTCTTAAATTCTATTGAATTTTCTATCAGTACAAGCCCTAATAGCCACTCGTGTGACAAATTTACTGAGTTATGTTGTCAATTGGGCGTAAGAGAAAGTGAGCGCAGATCGCCAGAATATGTAGGATAGATAAATATTGTTCTTACACTTGAAAAGATTAATATTGTAATGATTAGGGAAGCATTCGCTCGGGAGTCCTTTCCACAAACTATCGCTTCTCTGGAAAAAATTGTTGAGTGGAGCTTTCTCCTTAACAATGAAATACGTTGTGAATTAAAATAATTCGACTGGCATGTCTAGTACTAGACGTCAAGAATGTAACTGGTAGGAGTAACCATTTAGCTCGTTTGAAGTTTTGAAGGATATGCGTTGTGGCGTAGTGGATATCGGCTCGGAACGAGAAATCGGGGAACCGAGTTCGAATTCCAGTTGAATTCCTTGCATTCACTTACGCGCAAATACCCTTGGGAAAGGTATTAATCTCTCTCTTCCCTCCAATTATGGGTTAAATAATAGGACAGATTGGGTTCTATAGCTTTGTTCGTCAACCAGTCTACCGTAGAAAGCAATGGCAACCTACTGCGGGATAATCTTCTACCCAGTCAGTCATGTCTCGAAAGAGACATGATCGCCCAAGCGTGTATCACGTATGGCACTTAACTGACTAACTGAATATAATAGATGAAAATATGATTACGGCATAAAGTGGGGGACCAGTTTTCTATTGCTAAGAAGTAATAAACTGATCCCTCATTAATTACTACTTAACAGTATAATACATCTCTTCCTCCTCCAGTTATGAGTTAAATAAGAGGATCGGGTTTCTATAGTCTTCGCTGGCAACCAGTCTGCTGCAGAAAGCAATGGCAACCTACTGCGGGATAATCTTTTGCCCAGTCAGTCATGTCTCGAAAGAGACATGATCGCCCAAGCGTGTATCGCGCATGGCACTTAACTGAATGACTGAAATAGCGATAAGCAGGCAACGTTTTCTTCTGTGGGAAAATAAGCCGTAAGGATGAAATTAGTTAATCACTGACAAGGCCATGTAAACTTATTTGATCGCTGTCGAGCCTGGAAAGTTAGGATTAGACAGGGCAAAACCGTATTAGTACATTCAGTCTGTCAGTTAGGTGCTATGCGACACGACTGACTCGGCAGAAGATTTTTCCACAGTAGGCTGCCATCATTTCCCGCGGTAGACTAGTTGCCAACCAAGGCTGTAAAACTCAATCTGTCCTATTTAACCCATAGCTGAAGTGAAAAGATACGGATAAATACCTGTCCCAAGGAAATTTTCGCGTAAGTCAATGGAACGAATTCAACTAAAATTCGAACTCGGCTCTCCGATTTCATATGAAGGTCACGATCTCACAAGGTTAATAAAAAACATGACTCGAGTTTACAGTTTGATGTTTTGGTTGGGTAGCAATTGCGATATTGAGCGAGACTACCTATAGCACAGCTTATTCTATAGTTAAACGCCATACGTGATACACAGAGACATGACTGACCGGGCAGAAGGTTTTTCCGCAGTAGGTTGCAATTACTTTCTGCGGTAGACTGGTTGCCATCCAAGTCTACAGAACTCAATCTGTCCTTCCATTTAATCCTTAGCTGGAGGTAGAAGCGACAGATTAATATATTTTCCAATGAGCATTTGTGCGTAAGTGAATTCAACGAATTCATAACATATACTAACACTAATTAACAAGTCAAATGTATGTGAAACCTGCTTAACCAATGAAGATCAGACAACGCAAACATAAAACTAACAGAATTTCTTTTTTTCTACATATCTCATTCTACATATCTCATTCTATCTCAATTCCTATATATATATATATATATAATCGACAATCTAAGAGCGAGCCAATAACCAACCAATTTCCCTGACGAGCTGTTAAGCGAAACCGTGGTAGGTTATTGACCCACTCTTAGATTTTCGATTTTATTTACTTTAGTTTCGCTTTGAGATGCTTTTTTGTACTCTGCTTTCGTATTGAGGCCTTTATTGTTAAGGTTTTCGTCTTGGTTTTTTTTTCTTTCTTACGAATGCTTGAGTTTTTGTTCAGGTATTTCGTTTGTTTCTTTTTTTCTTTCTTTTCTTTCCCTTCTTTTCCCTCCGGGTTCGTTCCCGGTGGGTTACAAGACGATTTCATTTGTAGTCTAACTATTGATAGTCTTGACAGAATTAGTTCTGTTATTATTGGTATTATTACTATAATTAATATTACTAGTATATATATATATATATATATATATATATATATATATATATATTATTTGGAAAAAGAATGTCGCTGACGTGATGTAGAGTCTCTATTAGAGATCCTATGTCGAAATGTACATCCAACACCTTTGAATTTTGAAAATTTTCTAAGGTTCTATCCTAGGTCCCACGCTCTTTCTGATCTACGTTAATGATCTCCTCGACGCCATTAGATCCCAAGTTGGCATGTATGCCGATGACACAACAATCTACTCTCGCATCGATCAAAAACCAGGTGTGGACGACAAAGTGAACCTCGCTGCCGTACTTGAAAAGGACCTCCAATCCGTAGTGGCATGGGGTAGGAAATGGCTAGTAAAGTAATCTATTCTGCACATATACAAATCTACCATCCGCCCGTGTATTGAATATTGCTGCCATATCTGGTCGGGTGCCCCTGCTGCTCTCCTTGGGCTTCTTGACAAAATACAAAGGAGGATCTGTAACGTGGTTGATACTGACTTGGCAGACCGGCTGCAACCACTCTCTCACCGGCGTGATGTGGCTTCCCTGTGCCTCTTCTACAAGTACTTTCATGGCTTCTGCTCCGATGAGCCTAGATCACTGGTGCCGCCTAAGCACGAATTTACACGAGATACTAGATTAGCAACTAGGTCCCACCCTTTTGCAGTTAAACAAATAAGATGTAACCGTAAATTCTACTCCAACAGCTTCTTTTCTCGCGCTTCCCGCCTGTGGAACTCCCTTCCACAAGTATGCTTTCCCAACAGCTACAATCTCCAGGTGTTTAAATGTAGGGTCAATAGACACCTCCTATCACACTAACTCCCAATTATTCTCAGAACACTCTCATCTACCCAACCCTCATTCTCGGAATCCTTACCCGCCTATCACCCACCCTCTGACATTTCCTATATTTAACCACTCTCGGTATCCCTACCCGCCTATCACCCACCCTCTGACATTTCCTATATTTAACCATCCTTTCTCCACTCTATGTAGCCCCCTGCGCAGTAGTGGCAGTGACATGCCTTGCTCGGCGTGAAACGCTTATAAAATATATATATATATATATATATATATATATATATATATATATATATATCTGTGTGTGTGTGTGTGTGTGTGTGTGTGTGTGTGTGTGTGTGTGTGTGTGTTTATGTATATATAATAAGGGTGTGAGTTGTGGTTCATTGGATATCGACTCAGACGGACAAATCTGGGAGCCGAGTTCGAATTCCAGTTGAATTCCTTGCATTTGCTTACTTACAAATGCCCTTGGGAAAGGTAATAATCCGTCTCATCCCTACAAATATGGGTTAAATAATAGGACAGACTGGGTTCTTGGTTGGCAACCAGCATAACACAGAAAGCAATGGCAACCTACAGCGGGATAATCTTCTGACCAGTTATCGTTCGAGAGAGGATCGCCCAGAGCGAGTATCACGTATGGCCCTTAATTGATATATATGTGTATTTTTAAATAAACACACACAAACACACACACACACACACACACACACACACACACACACACACACATATATATATATATATATATATATATATATTGGGAAATAAACATATATATGTATTCTTAATATATATATATATATATATATATATATATATGGGAAATAAACATATATATGTATTCTTAATATATATATATATATATATATATATGAAAAATACATAGACACACATACATGCACACACACACACAGTCACACACACACACAGTCACACACACACACACACAAATATATATATATAAGAAGTAGTAAAAACTAATGGCTTGGCAGTCAACTGTTTGTAGTAGTTTGATTTTTAAGAATGCTCGTACTTAGTAGAGCATTATATATAGTAATATTTTTATTATAAGTGTTTAAAATAATACTTGATTGCAACACAAGAGGTGGCGGAAGCAAAAGTGACTTAAGTTCTTCGAAGCAGAAGCCACGAAAATATTTGTAAAATAGACAGAGGGAAGCCACATCTAGTGAGAAAGTGGCTGAAGTCGAGCTGCCAAATCGGGACCTATAAGCTTACAGATTCTCCTTTGGAGCCTATCGAGAACACTAAGATGAAAAGCTGTTCAAGTGGAAAGACTATATCGAATCCATTGATAAATCCGCTGCTATGAAAGTCGGTTCTCTGTGCAGGGCCCGGAAGTTTTTCCCGTCTGAATCTATCCTGCACATATATAACTCTACCATCCGCCCGTGTACTGAATACTGCTGCCACATCTGGTCAGGCGCCCCATGCTATTCTCCTCGGGGTTCTTGACAAAATATAATGGAGAATCTCTAATGTGATCGATACTGACTTGGCGGACCGCCTGCAGTCACTCTCTCACCGGCGTGACGTGGCTTCCCTGTGCTTCTTCTATAAATACTTTCACGGCTTCTGCTCCGATGAACTTAGATCACTGGTGCCCCCTAGTTACGAATTTGCACGCGATACTAGATTAGCAACTAGGTCCCACCGTTTTACAGTGAAACCGATAAAATGTAACCACAATTTTTACTCCAACAGCTTCTTTTCTCGCACTTCCCGCCTGTGGAATTCCCTTCCACATACTAGCTTCCCCGACAGCTACAATCTCCAAGAATTTAAATGTATGGTCAATAGACACCTCCTAACACACTAACTCACACCCATTCACTCAAACACTCTTCCCATCTACCCAACCCTCATCCTCAGTATCTTTACCCGTCTATCACCCTCCTTCTGACATTTCCTATATCTAACCATTCTTTCTCATCACCTTCCCCTTTGTAACCCCCTGCGCAATAGTGGCAGTGGAATGCCTTGCTTGGGGTGAAACGCTTGAAAAAAAAAGGCAGATAGGGCGATAGTTGGATGTGTTCGGGGGTTCTCTCAAGTTTTTAAATACAGGAACCACAAAATAGGAGTTCCAGCATGAAGGAAAGCAGGAACATATAGTTTATAAATGGAACTTGTGTGTTTTGTGTGTCTGTGAGCGTGTCTGTTCGTTACCTATAGACTCCGAAACGGCTGAACCGATTTTCTTGAAAATTTACACAGTTGTACTATAAGCGTCTGCGAGTGTTCTTAGCTAGGTTTTATGTCAAGGTACCCCAGATAAAAATCGAAAATCGATAATCGAAAAAATCGGTTTATAGAAGGAATGGTCAGATTTTAATCAAATTTGATACACTCAAAGACATAAGGAACGATATTCAGAAGTTTTAATGTTGCAGTTCTTACAATTGTGCATAAAATTGATAATATATATATAAAAGGCAAGATGTTTGTGTGTGTGTCTGTTTATCTGCCTGTATGTCTGTATTTTTTTCAGCCCTTTTATTTTAGTTTTTGCTTCGGGTTTGGGTCTAAGTAGGTATAATTGTAGTTCGTATTCTCAGCCATGATACCATTTACTCAGAGGACATATTTAGTCTTCAAAATTCAGTTGACAACGAAAAAATCTCATTTGATATTGATAGCAAGAAATCAAAATTTGACTTACATTCATTCATTTTTCTTTCAGTCTACGGTTTCGCTTTAACTGGAAACAACTATTGCTTTTTAGTCTTTCGTGTCAACGTCCAAAAAGTCTGAGCTACAGGACCATGGATTAGTTTTAAAACTTTCATTATACCCGAGCAACGCCGGCTTATACTGCTAGTCTTTAAAGTATATAAAGGGAATATAAACATTTTTAGCTGAATATCGATATATTGTATTAACCTTCGATGAATGACATGTATTCATTTTTATCATTAAAGGCCAAAGGTAAACATAGAAAACGAAATATTTTATGCTTTAACCCCCGTTCTGTAGATTAACAACTATTAACATTGATAAGAACTTTCTTAGATTAATAAGTAAAAATTTTCAAGGAGATAACTCTCTGAGTAAAATATTCGATAGGAAAACTATCAAGATTAGTTACTCATGTACCAATAATAGGTATAACATAAGCTCCAATATAAACCAAATCTTGAAAAGGTTTAAGGAATCCATTACAGAGACTAGAATGATACCCACTTGCAATTGTAGATCCATAAATAACTGTCCGGTTGAGGGTAAATGTAGATCGGTAAATATAATCTATCAAGCCACCATCTATCCCCAGGAAAATAAGGAGAAATATAATATTTATATCGGAATTTCGGCAGGAATTTGAAAGCAACGGCTTTAAACACACAGACACTCCTTCAAGAACCCTAGTTTAAGATACCAAACAGCTCTTTCTAGAAGATACTGGGAATTAAAAGAATGTAACTTAAATCCACAGATAAAATGTAAGCTCATAGGCAAGACTATGACCCGTAATAGATTAAGAGATAGATGTAATCTATGTTTAACAGAAGAAATTAAAATTTTAAAATTTCAATACCAAAAGTTACTTCTAAATAAACGAAGGGAGATAATAAGTATGTCGTCGTAGTATTAAGTATAAATTGCAGTAATTATACTATTCGTCCAATTAGTCACAATACGGTTTTTTTTATTTCTCCAAGCAGTCACTTCCCCACCACCTACCACTACCAACTCAAGGTTAAGCCACGTACCTCCCACTATCAAAGAAGTTACGACTAAAATTTCCCTAAGCTTAACCCTAATAAAATCAATACCTCCCAACCCCTTCCTTTACTAAAACTAATCTCTGGCCTTGAATTTTTTCTCATTCACTGTTTATAAAGGGTTGAAAATGCTTGTTTTAAAATGACATATTGAAAATTGCTATTTCCCCGCTAAGTTTTATTTGATTTTATATATATATATATATATATATATATATATATATATATATATATATATTAAAAAAGGATTAATTCAAAGATGTTGAATAGCCATTTCGATATGAAGATCCCCACGGGGGACGACACATCACCTCAGCAACAGAAAAAACCTTTCAGAAACTGGAGAAAAATTAGTCTACTTTTCCTTTTTAAATAGATTGCAAAGAAATTAAAAAATAAATAATAAAATAAAATAAAATAAAATAAAAATAAAAATAAAGGGAAAGAAAAAGAAAAAGAAAACGAAAAAGAAAAAGAAAAAGGTAGAATAAAATCAAATAAATAAGAAAAGAAAAAAAATTGACATCGTCTGGGTTCGCAAAAAAAAGGGGGAGAATGTAACTAAAAATTAACAGACAGACGCGTTAAATCGACGTCCGTTTAGGCAACACGGAAAAAAGGTGGTAAGAGAGATAAAAGAAGGAAGGGAGGGTAAAAGAAAGAAACTAAAGAAAAAAAATTTTTTTTAAATATTACAGACGCTGGACAAATTCAAAAACCTAATTTCCCCAAAACGTTGAAGTATTAGAAAAAGGCCTTTACTTAAAAAGGCATAATTATTAATAAAAGGGAATAAAAAGATATAGGATTTAAAATAAAATTATTTTTAAAAAAATTAGGTCATTTGAAATTAGACTAAATAAAGACAACACTAGGTAAAAAAAAAAAAAAAAAATTACAATTATTATATACATACCTATAGAAGTACACACATACATACATATATATACACCCACAATTCTACGAATAAGAATACATATATACACAAATACACACATACATTCAATTTATTACACACTTATATACATATATATATATAAATATATACACACATATATATTACACACTTATATACATATACATGCGCATACACACATATATATGTGTGTACACACCTATATACAAAAAATTCATATACACATAATATACATGTGTACACACACATGCATATAATATACATAATATAATACATAATATATATTATATAATACATAATATATATTATATAATATATAATACACATAATATACATGTGTACACACACATGCATATTTTCTAAATAACAATGAATTCATTTTATATTTTCTAATTAGATTATTTTCAGAATTTATTTTAAAATATCACATGAAGAAGAACATTATTGTTCTGAAATATATATATATATATATATATATATTTCAGAACAATAATGTTCTTCTTCATGTGATATTTTAAAATAAATTCTGAAAATAATCTAATTAGAAAATATAAAATGAATTCATTGTTATTTAGAAAATTAAGGAATGGTAGTTGGAGAATATGCTTGTAGGTGTGTCAATATTGTTTAATCAAAAATGAGAATTAGGTTGAACTATGAAGTTGAAGATTTGGATCGCGAAAGGAAACAGAATAGCCTGATGTCAAGGAATGGCATTTTTCCATTGAGTGTGGGTAAGATACATAGTGTCTACGGCTATATCGGGTTGAATGCACCGGTTCCCGTCCGATCACCGAAGTTAAACAACATCGAGCCTGGTCAGTACTTAAATGGGTGACCATTTGGGAATACCAGGTGCTGTAAACATAAGGACCAAAAATGGTCCACCGGTCCTCCAGGTTTGGGGTTTGGGTGCAGGGCTAACAAACCTGCTTCGTAAAAAACACTTTGTTACAGCACCACAAATTGCTGCATTATGCACCATTGGGTGTGATGGATAAAAGATGAAGATACATAGTGGAAACATACATTATGTAAAAGCAGGTTGGATTCTAGGTTTGTTTTTTAAAATTTGATTTTGTACTACCTCATAAGTTAAAGTGCCTGACTTCTATAGGTTATAATTAGAATTTTAATAATTATTATTTACTAAGGAATATTGTAATTCAGAAAATCAAATAAGTATTATGTGGATCATTTATTTTAGTGAAATAATATTTTCACTAAGAAAAAATGTCTGCAGATGACAACATATATACATATATATATATATATATATGTTGTCATCCGCAGACAGATCTGTTTCGCTGTATCACAGCTCATCAGTAAGGTTAGACACCGATTGCTCCTTAACCCAGGCTCGAAACCCGACCGGATTGGCGTCAGTCGGCGAATCTACCCCTGGGCCACGGGGCGTTCGGTGGAAGAATGCACTCTTTTTAGCGCATATCATATTACGTGCCCAGCAGTCAGAGTGATCCAATTCATTTTACCGAATGAGCTATGCATACACGCTAGAGTGGCTAGTGTTTTTCAAAGTCTACCTTTCTTGCAGCATATATATATATATATATATATATATATATACTGGAAGAAAAGGTAGACTTTGAAAAACAGTAGCCACTCTAGTGTGTATGCATCGCTCATATATATATATATATATATATATATATATATATATAATATAATTATATGGTTATGTCAATTTTTCATTGCTACATGGAAGTTTCTATGTTTCGAGATTAATTCTCATCATCAGGCAAAGCTGGTGTGGTTGTGCAGACGATTTACATTTAAATGACAAATACTTTCGGTTTACTGTGAATGTTTGTGGGTGTTTTATTTTGTGTGTGTGTGGCTAATCAGAATGGAGATTCACTTAGGGGTTTGACCTCGAGGTATTTCTGTGCTAACCCAACTTTTTTCCTCCTCTTTTTTTCTTTTTTCTTGACCCTATTCCTCTCTTGTCTGCTTTTCTTCGTATTTATCTGATCTTATCATTTTCCCTTCAGTTTTATTACATTTGATGTGATATTCCTTCTTGGTAGTACCAATCCCCTTCCCTCTAGTCTATTTGTTAAAGAAAAGATTTTTTCCAAAAGTAAACCTCGAACTTCTATTTTTTTCGATCCATCTATCAATTTGCTGTAAAGTTTATTATCCTGATACAAAGTGGGGAATTATCAAAAAAGAAAAAAACTAACTTATTCTATCTTTGGCTTTATTTTTATTTTCATTTTTATTTTTACCTAATTCGTCGGTGAGCATGTTATTTAATTTAGGTTTTATCCGTGTTCTAATGTGAATAATTTACAATATCTATATATGAGATTAATTTCGTTGCGTTTATTTAATAAATTTTTATTTTTAAGGTATTTTATAATAAATAGTTTTTCATATAAGCATAACGAACATGGTTCATTTAAGGACTTACATGTTTTAGCTTCTTTTAGGATTTTCCACTTTATTTTGGGTGTTTTTTTGTTTCCTTTTTGTTTCCTTTTTTGTTTCTCGATAGGGATGTTCTATTTCTGTATTTGCCATTATTAAATGAAGAGGTATGCTGGTAAATTGTAAGTGAATCTCCATTCTGATTAGCCACACACACACAAAAAAAACCCACATACATTCACAGTAAACCGAAAGTATTTGTCATTTAAATGTAAATTGTCTGCACAACTACTCCAGCATTGCCTGATGATGAGAATTAATCTCGAAACATAGAAATTTTCATGTAGCAATGAAAAATTGACATAACCATATAATTATATTATATTATATTAAGCTATTTAATACTCATTATATTGAGCACTGTTTATAATAAAATAAATGCCAGAGCACTCAAAATATAAAAAAAAACCTTGAGTCCTCTTCACTTGGAATTATATATATATATAGCTACTTGGCGTGTATAATGATAATATACACGCTAAAAAGTCTGCCTCCTTCTACCGAGCGCCCATAGCTCAGAGATAGAATCGCCGACTGAGGCCAATTCCGTTGGGTTTCAATCCTGGGTTAAAAAGCAATGGGAGTCTAACCGTACTAATGAACTGTGATACAGCGAAACAGATCTGTCTGCGGGTGACTATAAATATATATATATATATATATATATATATATATATATATATATATATATATATATATTAGTATATGTTATGAATTCGTTGAATTCACTTACGCACAAATAGTCGTTGGAAAATATATTAATCTGTCGCTTCTCCCTCCAGCTAAGGATTAAATGGAAGGACAGATTGAGTTCTGTAGACTTGGATGGGAACCAGTCTACCGCAGAAAGTAACTGCAACCTACAGCAGGAAAACACTGCCCGGTCAGCCATTTCTCTTTTAAGACATGCACGGCCGACCGTATCACGTATGGCGTTTAACTGACTGATTGATCAGTTATAGCAAATTAGCACCGGGGATAATATAGAATATAGAATAAGCTGTGCTATAGGTAGTCTCGCACAATACCGCAATTGCTACGCAACCAAAACATCAAACTGTAAACTCGACTAATGTTTTTTATTAACCTTGTGAGATCGTGACTTTTATATGGACGGTATGAAGGTAATGCGTCAGCGAGTTCCACTTTAAACAGTGACATTATTTTCCCGATTATTTACACCGTTTGACGTTAAGTGTTTCTTCAAAATGGGTGCTTGTTTATTTTGCTTTTATACATTACCATTGACCTCTACAGTTCAGAATTTCTTTGTGGGTTACTGAGATTGATGTATGTTTTAGGAAGGCCGGAGGTGACAACGGCTGAATCGTAACAACAACAAAAATGAAGAAAATAGTTTGAATATAAACTCTCTCCCTCCCCTCTCTCTCTCTGTCTCTCTGTCTCTGTCTGTCTCTCTGTCTCTGTCTCTGTCTCTCTCTCTATCTATCTGTATATATATATATATATATATATATATATATATATATGTAAAGACAGAAAATCTAAGCAAGAGCCAACAACCGACTACGGTTTCGCCTAACGGCTCCTCAGGGAAATTAGCTCTGTCTTTGTTTGCTCTACTTTCGTATTGAGCGCTTTATTGTTAGGGTTTTCGTTTTGGGGTTTTTGTCTTTCTTACGAGTGCTTGACCTTTTGTTCATGTACTTTGTTTGTTTCTTTTTTTACTGCCCCTTCTTTTCCCTCCGAGTTCGTTCTCGGTGGGTTGTCTAAGACGATTTAAATTATAGCTTGATTAATACTAGTTTCGGCAGAGTTAGTTCTCTTACTATTGGCATTGTTGTTACTATAGTTAATATTATTATTAATATATATATATATATATATATATATATATATATATATATATATCACTCTGTAAATCGTCTATTCTATTTATCTCAAAGAGTAATATATATATATATATATATATATGTGTGTGTGTGTGTGTGTGTGTGTGTGTGTGTGTGTGTGTGTGTGTGTGTGAATTTAGAAAGTGATTCGTAGGGAGAACTTTGCATTTCTCACCTAAAGGAGGACTATAAATAAACAAATAAATAAATAATACAAAATTAGAAGCAAACTATCCTTTTTTCCAGGTTTATTTATTTATTCTCATTTATTGCAATTTGTTTAATTCTAAAAATGAATCTGCAAAATAAAACAGTGAAAGAAAATAGTGATTGTTTGTCACGCGGAAATCTCGTCGCGTTCTCGTTCTTCTGCCATATTGTTTATACATCCACCATTTTTTTTTTATTCGTTTTTTTTTTTTTCATTCTTCGGAAGCGTGACCTTTCACGGCAGACACTCTGAAAATTCGTGACGCTCAGTAATTATACACTAAATGAAAATGCCATTTCATCACGAGTGAATTCATGGTGTCGCTGTTCGACCGCAAAAAAGCCCGTACAAGTTTCATGATTAAAAAGAGAATAGTTGCTCTGAATTAAAATTGAGCAGTTATATTTTAAAAAAAGAAATATTTTTCATCAAAAAGCGTCTTTGATTTTTAAACAAAAAACAAAACAAGCCAAAAAAATCGGTAAAAACCTTGAAGAACCATCTATATGTGCGCATTTAAAACAAGAAAAATAATTTAAGGAACTTACGAAAATACTTAACGATAAATAATTTCTTCATTATTTATTCACGTAGCTCATTTTCTGCCGATGTGGCCATCACTCTCCTTAATCTCAAAATTGTGATTCATGGTAACATTCAAGAGAGAGTAGTGCAATATTTTCCCGGTTCCCTTCCCACGGGATGTTTGTCACGCGGAAATCTCGTTTTCAGGTCTTCGGCTCAATGGTAAGGCCGTTGTTTGCTGAGGTTTAGTTCCTACCCCTAGGCTGGCTTGATCGCTGATCGCTTGGTGCAGTAGTTTGAGGAGTGGCATTCTTCTTCACCGGGCGGTTCGGGACTACCCTCCTGCAATTCTTGAATCCATGTGTTGGATGTAGGCTCTAGATCTGTACAGTTCCGCGTTCCTTTCACCAGGGTAAAGCAGCTTCAACTACTGCGCTCCACCTATGAATAATTTGTTTGTGAATGAAAATTATTATTTTACCCCTTTTATTTTGTGTCTATATAGAGATGGTTAATGTTTCTTTAATTCGGCCTTGTGTCATACATAACCGAACTCCCTAAAGCTTAGAAGTTTAATCCAGAATTATCATCATCAGAATTATCAGAAGAATTTCATCAATATCAGAAGGTTAATTGTCGGCAGGTTGGAATACGCGAAATTGTGTGGAATAGTGTAAGAATAAAAATACATTTTGTATTTTAAAATAGAAATTTATTAAAAGGAAAGCATAACACAAGTTGTTGAAATTAATATGCATTTAGAAAGTTTATGGTATCAAGAGTTGTAGAAAATGTTCGTAGTAGTAATGTAGGTATTTAAAATGTCCGCAGAAGTTTACAGTTCATAGTTGTGTAGTAGCAGAATGTAAATTCTTTGTTCCTTCCTCTTTTTAGTAGATCGCGACGGGTTGAGAGAAAGAGAAGGCAAAACAAATAAAGAAGTAGTACTTAACACGTCTATTTTGTTGTTGCTGTTGTCCTCTTTAGCGGAGTGGTGTGAAAATGAAGAAAAGGACGTTGAAAGAAGAGGTAGAATGAAACTGTGGTGTGACCTACGTCCGGGTTGGCGTGGAGTGAAAAGGAAGAAAAGAAAATTGTCGGTGAGGGTGAGTCAGCTTGAAGTTTCTTCTTTACATGGTGAGATGCTGTCAGCTATTGATTCCATCAGACGGATTTTGGTGTGAAGTGACCTGGTTTAAATAGAGAAAATTCTCATGATACCAGCTCCAGCGAACCTTTTCACATCTAGGCGTGAAAATACGTCAAATATGAATTTGCTGTTTTTAATTCAATCAGGATTCAGAATTTGCTTTTCGCACTGACTTGTGAATTTTTCTTATTTGGGTTTTTCCAAAATGTTTCAAGTTCTTAATTTCTTATCCCTAAAATTTATTTATTCTTATTTAATATAATTCTAAAAAAGTTTTTGTATGGTGATTTTCCAAGCTTGGATTAGATATTGTACAAGTATGGGGAACCGAGTATGGATCGAACTCACTTCTTGCCTAAGCATTACATCACGTCAAATTTCCCGTAGTGATTATACACAATGTATCTGGAGCAGTCAATATTGATGGCGAAGTTATGCCCCATTCATCTTCAGAGCCTTAGGCTCAACACGGAAGTTTACATCAAGTGCCTTGAAGGAGTAGTTCTACCCAGGGTCAAGAGAGTGGCTGCTGGGAGAAACTATGTCTGGTAACAGGACTCTGCATCATGACACACAAACAGGAGAACCCAGTGATGACGATCAGACAATTTTTACGATACACCACTCCTTACATTTGACCATCTAACTCCCAAGACTGTAACCCTAACCCTGATTCGTAAGTACGGGGCGCAGTTGAGCGAAAGACTAAGAAAACTCTTTGTAACAACAAAGATAAACTGAAGGCAAGGATTACGGCAGATTTTACCCAGTTAAACAAAGAGTCCGGCCAAAAGAGATGCAGGAGATTCCGATGAAATCTGGAGGTCCTGGCTGAAGCCAATGGCGGTTTTATTGAATAAAGATATTTTTGTTTAATGTTGGTAAATGTATCAGTGTTATTTTTAATTTTTGCAGCATTTAGACAACAATTTATCCATCAAAAAATCTATCTATCTATCTATCTATCTATCTATCTATCTATCTATCTATCTCAGTCTGTTCATATCTATCTATCTATCTATCTATCTATCTATCTATCTATCTATCTATCTATCTCAGACTGTTCATATCTATCTATCTATCTATCTATCTATCTATCTATCTATCTATCTCAGTTAACTGTTTCTATCTATCTATCTATCTATCTATCTATCTATCTATCTATCTATCTATCTATCTATCTCAGACTGTCTATATCTATCTATCTATCTATCTATCTATCTCAGTTAAATCGTTTCTATCTATCTATCTATCTATCTATCTATCTATCTATCTATCTATCTATCTCAGACTGTTCATTATCTATCTATCTATCTATCTATCTATCTATCTATCTTAGTCTGTTCATATCTATCTATCTATCTATCTATCTATCTAT
>JBBBDQ010000606.1:5102500-5165000 GCA_037127315.1 Ascarosepion bandense | reverse complement strand
ATCTATCTATCTATCTATCTATCTATCTATCTATCTATCTATCTATCTCAGTCTCTTCATTATCTATCTATCTATCTATCTATCTATCTATCTATCTATACAAACTGTTCATTATCTATCTATCTATCTATCTATCTATCTATCTATCTACTTCATTCATTATCTATCTATCTATCTATCTATCTATCTATCTATCTATCTATCTGTCTTCTTCTATCTATCTATCTATCTATCTATCTATCTATCTATCTATCTATCTATCTCAGGCTGTTCATTATCTATATATTTAAGTACAAAGTGTTTGTCTCTTTCACTGAGAAGAATAATGCCGACTTCGAAGTTTCCTGAGGGCACCGCTATGATATGTTCACTCGTCAGGGTTATTTGCTGCTAGGTCTCATCTTTTCATTATATAAAACATGTGAGTTTTTTGGGAGTTATCTTGTTTGCGATTGGTTGGTTTCGTTTATCTTTTTTTTTTCTTTTTCTTTTTATTGTTTAGTTGCTTGATTTATTATTGATTGGTATCGTTTGCTTTTTGAATGAATATTTGTTCAGTTGAGTTTGGGTCTTTTTTGTATTGACCTCTTTTTTTTATTAGACGTTTTATTTAATGTGTTGGTATGTTTTGCACTGTGACGGTTTATTTTTTTCTGGATTATGTTTGAGTGTTTTTAGTTTAGTTTTGTTTGTGGAATTTACATGTATTTTAAATGTGCTTTTTATGTCGTTTGGTGGTCGTTGTGTTATTTTCTGTTATTGTCGTGATTGGGTGTTGTATGTATTTTTATTTTTCATATTTATATTATTTGTCTGTTTTATTTTTGTTTATTATTTCCTGCTCATCATCATGATTGAGTATTTGTAGATTTGTATTTATATTTTTGTTATTTTTTATTTTCTTATTATTGATACACTCTGTATGTTTCGATTTCTTTGGGTTTGGTTGTTATTTGTTGTTGTTTTTGTAGCAAAGAAGGTATTTATTTGCATATCTACATTTTTCAATTATCTCTATTCTTTGTTTATTATTTGACTGCGATTTTAAAGAGGATTATTGCTAGCTTCTCTTCTAGGCATAATTTACAACTACTGTGTAGTGGTATTTTTTAAAATTATTACCCACTTTATTCCAGTGGTAAATTTGTTGTTTTTCTGGTTTCATATATATTTTAATAGCGTTGTGCTAGTTTTGTATTTTTCTTTGTTGAATGATGTTTTGTAATTATGGAATCGGTTTTAAACGATGTTTCTGTTGCTCCTATGTAAATATTTTCGTCTGTATAGGTTTTGTTTGTTACCGTAGACTTGTATATTATGGTGTTGGTTAGACGTTTTTTATTTAGTGGACAATTATTCTACTTTCAGCATTTGCTCATAATTTCTTGTTAGTTTGGGAGAGATATATAGATAGATAAATGAATAAGAAAAAACATATTACGCTGATATTGATATAAATGTACAGAGATAGATAAATAATATATATATATATATATATATATATATATTTGTGTGTGTGTGTGTGTGTATGTGTGTGTGTATGTGTGTGTATTAATGTATATTTGGGCAGCAATGTTTCATTTAAACAAATTTCGTTAAAGATGACCGACAAGGAAAATTTTATTAAGATAAGAATATATATATATATATATATATATATATATATATATATATATATATTACACTGTCAATTTTCTAGTCTATGTATCTGTCTTTATATGTATATAACTATATCAGTGTAATATATTTGTTCTTATTCATCTATCTATCTATATATCTCTCTATATTATATACATACATATTTTTAATCGTTTCACCCCAAGCAAGGCGGTACCACCACTGATGCGCACTGGGCTACATAAGAGCAAAAGTTTAGACAAGAGGAGAGTAAAGAGAAAGACGGACCAGTTACAGTGGGTGTCAGAGAAAAGGCAAGAGAAGGATGGGAACACAGGTGTGAGGACAGTTGCGAAGCTAGAGAGAAAAGAAAAGGACAAAAAATACAGGGTGATGTAGAAAGAACTGGAGTCAAGTGGATAAGAGATGAGTATTGACCTTGCATTTAAATACCTGGAGATTGGAGCCGCCTCCTGTATGCGGAAGGGGGTTCCACAGACGGGAATTGCAGGAAAAAAATCTGCTGGAGTAGAAGTGATGGGTACATTTGGTTGACGTAACTGTAAGTGGGTGGAACCTTGTTGCCAGTCTAGATGTAAATTCTTGTGGCAGGGGCATCAGTGACTTTAGTTCGTCGGAGCAGAAGCCATGAAAATATTTGTAGAATAGACAGAGAGATGCCACATCCCTCCGGTGATAAAGTGGCTGGAGTCGAGCTGCTAAGTCGGGATCTATAACATTCAGATTCTCCTTTGGAGCCTGTCGAGAACACAAAGATGAACAGCTGGGGTGCCTGAACATATATGACAGCAGTATTCCATGCACGGACAGATGGTTGATATATATATATATATATATATATAAACTTATTTATAAATGGAACTTTGTGTGTGTGTGTGTGTCTGTGTCTGTATGTGTCCGTTACCTATAAACTCAAAAACGGCTAAACCAATTTTCTTGAAAATTTACAGAGTTGTACTATAAGCGTCTGCGAGTGTTCTTAGCTAGGTTTTGTGTCGAGGTACCCCCGATAAATATCGAAAATCGATAATCGAAAAAATCGGGTTATAGAAGGAGTGGTCAGATTTTAATCAAATTTGATACACTCATAGACAAAGACATAAGAAACGATATTCGGAAGTTTCAAGGTTGCAGTTTTTACAATAGTGCAGAAAATCGATAAAAGGCAATATGTTTGTGTGTGTGTCTGTTTAGCTGTCTGTATGTCTGTAATTTTTCAGCCCTTTTATTTTAGTTTTTGCTTCGGGTTTGGCATTAAGTAGATATAATTGTAGTTCTTAGTCTCAGCCATGATACCATTTACTCAGAGGACTTATTTAACCTTCAAAACTCAGTTTACGACGAAAAATCTTATTTGATATCGATACCAGTAAATAAAAATTTGACTTACATCCATTCATTTTTCTTTCAGTCTACGGTTTCGCTTTAACTGGAAACAACTACTGCATTTTAGTTTTTCGTGCCAACGTCCAAAGAGTCTGAGCTCCAGGACCATGGATTAGTTTTAAAGCTTTCATTTCACCCGAGCAATGCCAGGACATACTGCTAGTATTATAGAAAATGGAAGACTGCAAATCTTGTTGTTTCTAACCAACATAACCCCATCAAACCTGAATTACCGATAACTAATATAGAGTATGAATTTAAATGCCTTGTACAAGTTTTTTTGTGGTAAGCTTATATTCATGCCAATTAAAAATAGGGAATTTTAATGGTCATCACCCAAAAGAGCAGCCCAAAGTGCCAAATATAGCGGGGTGTTAAAATCAAGCAGGGACGAAAATTTAAATATCTGGGAATTGTTCAAACAGAAGACGGAGAGTGCGTTACAGTGATCCGAAGGCGAATTGGCATGGCGAAGGACGCGTTCCAGAAGCTGAGTAAAATATTAAGACACAGGAAATTTTGACTAGAAACAAAGATGAGAGTACTGGACTGCTATGCGATGACAGTTCTTCAATATGACAGTGAATATTGGACAATATCAACAAAGATGGAGGTAAAAACTTGAAGCAGCTGAAATGTGGTTCTACAGAAGGATGCTACGGATATCATGGACCGAGCATGCGAACAATGATGAGGTGTTGGAAATGATAGAAACGAAAAGGAAATTAATATTGAGTATCAGGAAAAGGCAACTGAAATACCAGAGGCATGCAATGAGGAACGAGGGCTTGGAAAGCGTGATACTAAGAGGCGAGATAGAGGGAAAAAGAGACAGAGGAAAGCAGCGGATAACATATTTTAAGGGCCTGAGCAGGTGGATGACATAACGGGTGCTGTGAGACCCTATAGTTGAAAGCGTGCTAAGAGCCACCACGGATAGGGAGACGGGGAAGGCAATGATCTTCTACGTCCTGAAAGGACAAGGCACATAGAAGAAGAAGATATTCTAAATTTTTGCATTCTTGTTTTTTTTTTCCGTTCTGGTCGTGCGGTCCGGTAAATCCTGTATCTTAAACTCATTCATCCGGTTTTGATGTTGATCCTAGGATGTATTTTTTTGGTGTGATTATACCAGGACATCATTTCTGATCTTTCATTTAGTAATTTTTTTTAGTTTTGGAAACAATATTATGGCTCACTTTTATTCTTAGAAACAATCTACATACATCTCCGCCATTGTAAGATTTGGGTTATTTTTTATTATACTCAATGTTATTTCAGACTCGTTTCAATATTTTTGCTTTAATTTCCGGGCGTGGTTAGCTAGTTTGGTACAACTTTAAGGTTTTCTAGCTTATATACGAAGTGATTGGAATTCATTATATTTAATTATGACACACTCTTTCATTTCTCTCTCTCTCTCTCTCTCTCTCTCTCTCTCTCTCTCTCTCTCTCTCTCTCTCTCTCTCTCTCTGTCCCCTGTCTAGATATTGTCTATAGCACTATCCTGGAGTATTCATATCTATCTATCTATCTATCTATCTATCTATCTATCTATCTATCTATCTAAATCTTTCATTATCTATCTATCTATCTATCTATCTATCTATCTATCTATCTTCTATCTATCTATCTATCTATCTATCTATTTAAATCTTTCATTATCTATCTATCTATCTATCTATCTATCTATCTATCTATCTATCTATCTATTTAAATCTTTCATTATCTATCTATCTGTCTATCTATCTATCTATCTATCTATCTATCTATCTAAGTCTATCTAGATCTATCTATCTATCTATCTATCTATCTATCTATCTATCTATCTATCTATCTATCTATTTAAATCTTTCATTATCTATCTATCTATCTATCTATCTATCTATCTATCTATCTATCTATCTATCTATCTATCTCCGTCTGTTCATTATCTATCTATCTATCTATCTATCTATCTATCTATCTATCTATCTATCTATCTATCTATCTATCTATCTAAGTCTATCTATCTATCTATCTATCTATCTATCTATCTATCTATCTATCTATCTATCTATCTATCTATCTATCTATCTATCTATTTAAATCTTTTCATTATCTATCTATCTATCTATCTATCTATCTATCTATCTATCTAAGTCTATTCAGATCTATCTATCTATTTAAATCTTTTCATTATCTATCTATCTGTCTATCTATCTATCTATCTATCTATCTATCTAAGTCTATTCAGATCTATCTATCTATTTAAATCTTTTCATTATCTATCTATCTGTCTATCTATCTATCTATCTATCTATCTATCTATCTATCTATCTATCTATCTAAGTCTATCTGTATCTATCTATCTATCTATCTATCTATCTATCTATCTATCTATCTATCTATCTATCTATCTATCTATTTAAATCTTTCATTATCTATCTATCTATCTATCTATCTATCTATCTATCTATCTATCTATCTCCGTCTGTTCATTATCTATCTATCTATCTATCTATCTATCTATCTATCTATCTATCTATCTATCTATCTATCTATCTATCTATCTATCTATCTATCTATCTATCTATCTATCTATCTATCTATCTATCTATCTATCTATTTAAATCTTTTCATTATCTATCTATCTATCTATCTATCTATCTATCTATCTATCTATCTATCTATCTATCTAAATCTTTTATTATCTATCTATCTATCTATCTATCTATCTATCTATCTATCTATCCCAGTTTGATTATATCTGTCTATTTATCTATGTAAATGTTTTCACTAATATATATCTATATATATATATATATATATATATATATATATTCATTTCGAAACGAGTTATTTCCGCAACCTAGGTTTCATCCTTTCGGTATCTTCAGGCGATTTATAATAACTGATTTTCTAACGTTTTTAAACGCACAAGAGTGGTTTTTGCGAAAGTGCGACTGGAACTTTTAAACAACCAAAATTTTCGAAATTAGTGAAGTGTTAATTAAGGATCTTAAACACTTTCATCCATGTTTGTATGATCCTGGGGTGTATTCTTTTTTTAATGTGATTACATCTGGACATTATTTCTCATGTTTCATTTAGTAATATTAGGTTGACCGAAAAGTTCGTAAACACTAGCGAAATGGTCAATCACAATCGAGACAAACGATGGTTTCAGAAAGGGCAAGAGACACCGTCGGTTCCAAAACAAGATCGATTCGGCAAGAAAGTGATATTGTGCGTTTGGTGGAACTTTGAAGGAAACGTGCATTTTGAGTTGGTTCTGAATGGTTGTGCCATAAGTACCGGGTTTACGAAAGGTTGAAGCAAAAGTACCCGGCTCTGATCAACCGAAAATGCGCTTTGATGCAGCAGGACAATGCCAAGCCACACAAGCTTTGGAAGACCAAAGACAAGTTTGAAGAGCTGCACGGCGTTGAAGTTCTACCACATCCTGCCTACAGTCCTGACTGTGCTCCATCAGATTACGCCCTTTTCCGCTCAATGCAACACATTTTGGAGGGCAGTCAATTCGACTCGTTTGATGAAGTCGAGGAAGCGTGTCAAGAATTTTTTGATTCGAAGCCGACTGAATGGTATTTTGACAAGATCCGAAAGCTTGCAGAACGATGGCAGAAAGTCTTGGAAAATGATGGTCTTTATTTTGAGCAATAATTTTTGTTGTTTTTTGCGAGTAAAATTTCATTTTTTTTGCAAGTGTTTTCTGGTAACCTTAGATTACTTGGCGAGTAAAATTTCAATTTTTTGCAAGTGTTTACGAACTTTTGGGACAACCTAATATTTCTTTTTGTACTGGAAACAATATTATGGCCAACTTTTTTTCATGGCACAATATGAATACATCAACACCATTTTAAATTTTGTTTTTTTTAATTATATTTTATTAATCATTTTATATATATGTTATATTAATATTATATGTTATATTATATGTCTTTTCCATGTTTTTGTTTAAATTTCCTCATGTTGTTAGCTGAAGAGTTTAGGATCTTTAAGTAAAACCTCTCTAATTTTGAAATTTTTGGTTGTTTAAAATTCAAGTCGCGCGTTCATAAATATTCCTGTTGTACGTTTGTAAATGTTGGAAAATCAGTTATTCTAAAATCGCTGAAGATACCGAAAGTTTGAAACCTAGGTTGCGGAATAACTCGTTTCTAAATGAAAAATATTAAAAAAATATTTCTAAAAAAATTAAAAAAATTTCTAAAACATATACGTATTATGCACTTTTGTAATACAACTGTGCACTGGTCTAATTTTTAATTATGACAAAAAAATTAATTAACAATAATTATTATATATATATATATATATATATATATATATGTGTGTGTGTGTGTGTGTGTGTGTGCAGATATATAGATAGACAGATAATGAACAGACTGAGATAGATAGATAGATAGATAGATAGATAGATAGATAGATAGATAGATAGATATGAATAAATTGATGTAAAATTGAATATCATACGATCTCAAATTAAAAATGGTGTAGGAGATAAAAAATTATATGCGACAGTCAAAGGTGTAATTTCATGTCAAACAATTTGTAATTATATAAGCCTTTTGGATAATGGCAAAATTTTGAAGTTTCCTACACACGTATTATATTTATAAAAATAAGAGAGACAAAGGGCTCTCCAGAACCTGTGGTGGTATTGATTTCATTCTCCAGAATTTATTAATTTCATGAATTCAAAATTCTTTGATTGCTTTTAAAACCAACCTTTCCACTTCAAACGTTTGAAAGCAATTTCCTGTGTTGTTTAATTAAAAAAAAAACAACAACAAAAACAACAACAAAAAAAAAGAAAACAAAAAAAATTCAAAAACCTTTCAAACATTTTAAATTTTTCTTGAAAAATATCTCCTGAAAGGAAATTATAAATATCTGTCGTAATGTAACACCAGCCTGTGAAATAGACACAAATAATTGAAGCATCTGCCCCATCCATATATATATATATATATATATATATATATATATATATATATATTGTGTATTTGAGCAGCAATCTCTCTTTTATGCAGGTTTCATAAAAAATGAAAGACAAAGCATTGTTGCTAAATTTTTTTATTGAGTTTTTCTGGGGATTTTTTTTTCTTTTAAGGGCGTAAATGATATAAAAATTGTCTGACATGACTGACTGGGCAGAAGATTATCCCGCAGTAGGTTGCCATTGCTTTCTGTGGTAGACTGCATGCCAGCCAAGGCTATAGAACCCAATCTGTCCTATTATTTAAGCCATAACTGGAGGAGAGAGACAGGTTAATACCTTTCTGAAGTGTATTTGTGCGTAAGTGAATGCAATGAATTCAACTGGAATTCGAATTTCTACCAACTGGTGACTTCTATATATATGGTGACTTCTATATATATGGTGACTTCTATATATATAATCGTGACTTTCGGTGACTGGTGTGCCTATACACTGCTCATATACAACACGTTAAAATTTCCCTTCTCTGATTCCATGCGCCGATGGTTTAGGGAGTAGCGACTCCGACTGACACCAAATCGGTCGAGTATTCGATCCCTGTCAGAAGCAAGAGGAAGAACTGCGTTCTTGATTCACCCAATTTTGTAAATAATTATGCCGGACGTACGACTGCGAAACTGGCTGGAAGACTCACACTGCATCACTCAGAACAGAGCTCAATTAAACACACACGGAGACCTACCAATCCTTATCCGTAACATACTTGTTGACAAACTGTTGGGATGCCCGCGCCTATTCGGCTATAATGGACTATTCCATTACTATGTAAAGTAATGGTGGCATCTACGTAGGTAGAGAGTGTGCCGAACAGCCGTACTCTACTACGACACTGTAAGCCCTCTGACTTCGGGTAGAGGGCGCTCTCTGCTTCCGAGCAGAGAGCTATAACCCAGTCGTGGTTCCGCCGAAGGGTGGAGACACGACTGGGCAAAAATAGACAGATATTTTTTGACTGGGCCATATAGCCCGGAAATCCCAGTCCAAACTGACCATGTGTCACATGTTGCCCTTACTGGGAGGGACAACTCAATAATGAGAGTGTGCTGAGCAGCCGATCGACAAGTCAGTCGTAGACTTCCGGTGACGACCCGGAAGTACCCATGGCTCATACTACGTCTTACGAGGGTTGAGACGATTAACCCTTATTCTTGTATTGGATACTAATAACCTTTGTAAATACTATTTTCACGGAATACAACAATTAACCTATTCCTGTTGTTGAGTTATTTATTCTTACTCACGACATAACAATATCAGAAAATAAAAGTATAAAACCTCTTAATGTATTTTGAAAACTGAAAAAACAAAAACAAACAAAACTTCAATCTTCATGAAGAACCCCTCTAAAAACAACAAGTCACACTCTAATATCAGTCATTAGAAGTATATCTATCCGTGACACACATGTCTAACCCCTAGTGTTTGTATCAATATTTAGAACATTTTAAAAAAGTAACTTACTGTTTAAGCAGAGGAATGCCCGCCTATATTACTCCCTTGCTGTTTACTATGTTCTAAAAATGTTCAACAAGCATATTTGCCTTACCGTTCATCTACTTAAACTATAGATGGCATGAAAGGACAGAGCCTGATTTTTCTGTTATCTATAGCACAAGCTGTTTATAAATTACCCGTACAATTTATACATGTTAGTGTAAACGTTAGAGTTGACATCCATCTATGCAATTCTTTGCTTTTTCAAGAAATGTTATTGAAGTTTTAATTCATACTCGCAGTATATCCCGGCGTTGCTCTGGTGTAATGAAAGCTTTAAAACTAATCCATGGTCCTGGAGCTCAGACTCTTTGGACGTTGGCACGAAAGACTAAAAAGCAAAAGTTGTTTCCAGTTAAAGCGAAACCGTAGACTGAAAGAAAAATGAATGGATGTAAGTCAAATTTTGATTTCCTGGTATAGATATCAAAGAAGTTTCTTTCGTTGTAAACTGAATTTTGAAGGCTAAATAAGTCCTCTGAGTAAATGGTATCATGGTTGAGACTAAGAACTACTCTCATACCTACTTAGAGCCAAACCCGAAGCAAAAACTAAAATAAAAGGGCTGAAAAAAATTCAGACAAACAGGCAGATAAACAGACACACACACAAACATCTTGCCTTATATATGTATATATATTATCGATTTTTTGCACTATTGTAAGAACTGCAACCTTGAAACTTCTGAATATCGGTTCTTATGTCTTTGTCTATGAGTGTATCAAATTTGATTAAAATCGGACCACTCCTTCTATAACCCGATTTTTTCGATTATCGATTTTCGATATTTATCGGGGTGGGGGGGGTACCTCGTCACAAAACCTAGATAATAACACTCTCAGACGCTTATAGCACAACTGTGTAAATTTTCAAGAAAATCGGTTCAGCCGTTTCGGAGTCTATAGGTAACGGACACACACACACACACACACACAAACAAACAAACTTCTATTTATAAATAAGTTTAGATATAATTGATATTTCTTTTTTAAAACATGGCTGGTGCTAACCGTCCGAAAAATTACTTGTTGCGCCTTCTAGGGCTAACTTCCTCAGAAGGCATGAAATGAAAAAACTATATTGGATCCTTCTCTAGGTCAACTGCTAAGAAAGTTATTTCACTGCGTCGTGTAAGACAGTTTGCCACTCTAGGATCTGTCTTACACATCTATAAGCCTAGTATTACTCCATGCTTAGCATATTTTTGTCACATATGGTCCGGTGTCCCTGGTATTTACCATGAGCTTCTCGATAAAATACAAATTAGAATCACAAAATATTATTGATTCTGACTTGGCAGCTCGTATACAGTCACTTTCCAAACACCGTAAGTCTACCTTTCTGTGTCTTTTCTACAAATACTTTCATCCGGACGAGCTCTCCACTGTGGTACCTAAATGTTTTTTGCTTTTTTGTTCGTTTTTTGTTTAAGCGCAGTACTAGATTGGCTTGTGGATCATATAAATTTACAGTTACTGTCTAGATGTAAGCGTAAGTTTTATGCTATCGTTTTGTTTTTCTGGTAATTCTCGCTTATGGAACTCGCTTCCGGCTCCATGCTTTCCAGACAACTTTAATCTTCAAAAATTTAAATGCAATATCAATCGTTATCTACTGTCCTGTTGATTAGTCTTTCCTCTTCCCGCTTATTATTAATGCTTCTGTTTATAATTCTTACCCACCCTGTGACCTCCGGGACTTTACTGCCTTTCATGACTTTAGCGGCTTTGCATGGGTTGATAAGAATTTAAGCCTAACATTCACTTATTTGTCCATGCATCGAATATTGTTGCCACATATGGTCCAGTTCCCTTGCTATTTAACTTCCTTGATAAGACCGTAAAAAGAATCAGCAATATTATTGGTCCTGACTGGCAGCTAGGCTACAATCACTTTCCCACCGCCATAAGGTTGCCACTCTGTGTCTTTTCTGAAAGACATTCATGATATTTTTTTAGATCAGCTCTTCGCTGGATTTAAAAAAAATTTAAGTGCAGCACTAGAGCTAGTTAAAGGTAGCCATAAATTCTACGCTAAGAGTTTCTAACCAACTTTCAGTCAGTTAAGTGCCATAAATGAAACACGCTTGGGCGATCATGTCTCGAAAGAGACATGACTGACTGGGCAGAAGATTTTTTATCCTGCTATTTAAACTATAGCTGAAGGGAGAAGAGACGGATTGTATTAATAATTAGTAATTAGTGGGGGATCAGTTTATTACTTAACAACAATAGAAAACCGATCCCCCACTTTATGCCCATTAGAAGCTTTACTTATGTTTCCAGCTATTATGTTCATTCAGTCAGTTAATTGCCATACGTGATACACGCTTAGGGCGATCATGTCTCGAAAGAGACATGACTGACTGGGCAGAATATTTTCCCGCCACAGGTTGCTATTGCTTTCTGCCGTAGACTGGTTGCCAGCCAAATCTATAGAACCCAATCTGTCCTGTTATTTAACCCATAACTGGAGGGAACAGACGGATTAATACCTCTCCCAACGGTAATTGAGCGTAAGTGAATGCAATGAATTGAACTGGAATTCGAATTCGGCTCCGCGATTTCGCGTTCCGAGCCGATATTCACTCTTAAATGCAACGCCAATCAATAATTTCTGGGGAAAATCTATTCACCTTCCCTGATCTTCAGAATGGGCTTCAATCTCTTATCCGTCTCCGTAAGGTCACCCCACTGCGTCTTTTCTACAAATACTTTCATGGTAATTGTTCGGATGAGCTTTACGATACTCTACCTAGACATTTTGAGCTTAAGTCCAGTGCAGGATGTACATTGTGATGTAGTGGATATCGGCTCGGAACGACATATAGAGTAGCCGAGTTCGAATTCCACTTAAATTCCCTGCATTCATTTACGCACAAATACCTTTGCGAAAGGTATTAATCCCACTCTTTTCTCCAGTTATGTGTTAAATAATAAGACAGAATAGGTTCTATAGCCTTAGCTGGCAACCAGTCTACCGTAGAAAGCAATGGCAACTTACTGCGTGATAAACCTCTTCCCAGTCAGTCATGTCGCTTTCGAAACATGATCGCCAAAAGCATGTATCACGTATGGCACTTAACGATTGCCCGATAAGAGTGGCATCGATATTTCATCAATTTTCAGATGAGTTGGTTAGATGTAGCCGTAAGTTCTATGTTAAACGTTTCTTTTTCTCGCACTTCACGATTGTAGAACTCCCATTCAGCTCCATGCTTTTTAGCTAACCTTCATCTGCAAAAAAATTAATTGCGATACCAATCGTTAATTTATAGACGACCTGCATTGAATTCTTGCAAGAGTTCAGGCTCCTAATTACCAGTCGGAAGCCACAACCAGGAAACTGCCAACCCGGTACCCTCAGAATGAAGAGGCGTTGGTGCCATACTCCCCAACTGCAAAAAGCTTCCAGCCGAACCGACATCAAGGCCGAAAAAGAGAGATGAACCGGGAACCCCTTCCTAAACAAGAAACAAGGCGATCACCTCTACCCCTGTCCAAAAGAAGGAGGTGTGCCTCTTCTACAAGTACTTTCATGGCTTCTGCTCCGATGAACTTAGATCACTGTTGCCGCCTAAGCACGATTTTACACGAGATACTAGATCAGCAACTAGGTCCCACCCTTTTACAGTTAAACAGATAAGATGTAACCGTAAATTCTACTCCAGCAGCTTCTTTTATCGCGCTTCCCGCCTGTGGAACTCCCTTCCACAAGTCTGCTTTCCCGACGGCTACAATCTCCAGGTGTTTAAATGTAGGGTCAATAGACACCTCCTATCACACTAACTCCCAATTATTCTCAGAACACTCTCATCTACCCAACCCTCATTCTCGGTATCCTTAACCGCCTATCACCCACCCTCTGACATTTCCTATATTTGGAGTAGATAGACTAAACTATCGCCCGGTTCACACTCCATCCACGTCTATTGAAAAGGTGAAGAGGCTCATCCCTTGTTTCCTGGTTAGGATGTGGTTTCCGGTTTTTCTCTTTTCCAATCTTTTCCTTCTCACGTAGCCCCCTGCGCATCAGTGGCGATTTCGCCTTGCTTGGGGTGATATGATTAAAAAAAAAAAAAATTTAACCATCCTTTCTCCACTCTATGTAGCCCCCTACGCAGTAGTGGCAGTAACATGCCACTAAAAAAGATATATATATATATATATATATATATATATATATATATATATATATATTCTAGTTTTTTTTTTTAGAGGCAATTTTATGTAACCTTTTTGTGTTGTTTTTTTTTTAATTCTGTTGCTGTCGGCATGGTTATAATGAACTTAGTAGTGTGGAAACAATCTTTCGATTGCCTGAAATCTATCCAATTATCATGATGCGTATGTTAAAGATTAGATGAGATTTCCTCTATGGTATCTGGACTATGTACTGAAGCGCAGTACCAGATTGGCTCTTAGGTCTAATAATTTTACACTTGAAATGACTAGATATAAACCGTAAGTTCTATGCTAGGTCTTTTTTCGCTCGCATTTCTCTATTGTGGAACTCTCTTCCACTTTTCTTCGCATCTTCTTCTTCTATGTGCCCTGTCCCTTCATGACGTAGGCGATCATGGTTCTCCACGTCTCCTTATCCCTTGTGGCTCTTAGTATGTTTGCTCCTGTTGCTCCTGGCAACCCCCGTTCCGTCATCCACCTGATCAGTCCCTGCAAATACGTCATCCACTGACTTCCTCTGTCTCTCCTTCCTTCTATCTGTCCAGTCAGTATCAGGTTCTCCAGGCTCTCCTTCCTCATTGCATGTCCCAGGAACTTCAGTTGTCTCTTCCTGATGCTCAGCATCAATTTCTTCTTTGTTGCCATTCTTTCTAACACATCGTCGTTGCTTGTATGCTCAGTCCACGATATCCGTAGTATCCTTCTGTAGAACCACATTTCGGCCGCTTCCAGTTTTGTCCTCATTTTCGATGATATTGTCCAGCATTCACAGCCGTATTGAAGAACTGACACACGTAGCAGTCTAGCACTCTTTTCTTCGTTTCTGTTGAGATCTTCCTGTGTGTTAGTATTTTGCTCATCTTCTGGAACGCGTCCTTTGCCATGCCAATTCGTCTTCGGATCTCCGTGTCGCACTTTCCATCTCCTGTTAGAACACTTCCTAGGTACTTAAATTCTTTTCCTGATGACCATGCACTCAGTTTTCTTAAAGTTTATTTGTAGTCCCTTCTTGTCACTCTCCACTGCTACTTTCTGTATGAGGTCTTGTAGCTTCCTTTCCGTGTCCGCAATCAGCACTGTATCGTCCGCATATCTTATGTTGTTCAGGTTGTGGCTTCCAATAACAAATCCTGGCGTGTCATCTAGGGTCCTCAAAATATTCTCGCTGTATAAATTGAACAAATTCGGTAAAAAGACACATCCTTGTCTTAAGCCTTTTTCTATCTTTGTGTATCTACTGAGGTCGTTACCTGTCCGTATGCAGGCTGTTTGCTGTCAGTAGAGATTCTAGATTATTCTCATGTCTTTGCCGAAAATGTCGAGATTGCCCAGCATCTCCATCAATCAATTGATCAATCATCAATTCTTCGCATCAACAATCTTTAAAAATCTAATGTGCAACGTCGATCCATACGTTAATCATTATCTTTTATGAACTCAGATACCTGGTGCCCCCTATATATAAATTTACTCGAGCTACAAGATTAGCAACTAGGTCCCACCCTTTTACTGTAAAACCAATAAATCGCAAATTCTACTCCTTCAGCTTCTTTTCTCGCACTTCTTGTCTGTGGAATTCCCTTCCATTTACTTGCTTCCCCAACAGCTACAATCTCCAAAAATTTAAATGTAAAGTCAACAGTAATCTTCTATCTCACTAACCTGCATCATCTCTCTCATGCTCCTTTCTCCGTTCATTCCACTCTCATCAGTATTCTCATCCTTCTCTTATCCACTTCCTGACATCCCCTATAACCTGTCACTCTTTCTCATAACTTTCCTCCTATGTAAACCCTGGAAAACAGTGGCAATAAAATGCCTTGCTTGGGGCGATATGATTATAAAAAATGATTCTATACATTTATATTCCAGAGAATGTAAATAAATCTAAAAGACATGCATGTGTAGCTAATCAGTATTTCATTTAATGATTGATTCATTTTCTATGGCTAATCAACAGTCAAGAAATTATTATGTAAATATAAAGTAGGGGATAAAATTTATATTACAATCAATATATAAATTGATCCCTCACTTTATGGCCACCATCATTCTTCCCTTATTCATTCCTGACACCCCCTATAACCTGTCAATCTTTCTCATAACTTTCCTTCTATGTAACCCCCTGCAAAACTGGCCTTGCTTGGGGCAATATTATTATAATTTTTTTTTTCTTTTTAGATGTATCCCAAAGTGGTTACCCATCTAAGTACTGATCAGACTCAAAGTTGCTCAACTGTGGTCATCAGACACAACTCGGCGTTTCAGCAGGGTAAGTCCGTAAACACCTCATGAATAAATCGAAATAGTCTCACTAACCTAGCTCAGTCGGAGATAATTAAACCAAAAAAAAGCTTTGATGTTTAGTTATTACAAAATCCAGAGGTGGTCCTACACATTTGGCCTATTGTGTACATTTCTAACACAACCAACGGTGGGTTGTTAATAAGAAAATCAATTTGGTGAAGTGATCAGGCCAGTCCCCCCCCTAGCATGGAACCGATTGTAAACTTGACTACAATGAACAGTCGAAGAAATTTAAACGAGCTGAAACTCTTCAATGAAAAGTTGGCAAAGTAGCCCGTTCAAAGTATATATATATATATCAGCAGGAGGTGCAGATATAGAGGAATCCAAAGGGGTATCCTGTACATATAGTGGTAGGAGAACTCTCTAAGAGAACACTAAATATATATGTATATAAATACATATAGAGCAAATATAAAAAAAAATTAAGGCAGACACTTTTTTTAAAGGTAAATCGGTAGTATAGGTCTATTTCAGGCGAACCATCATCAGCTTTTTATGGTAAAAAGGATTTTTTCCTGTAAAATCATTTGTACAATAAAAACGAAAGCTGATGATGGTTCTCCGTAAATAGGCCTCTACATCCGATTTGCCATTAAATAATGTGTCTGACATAATTTTATATAAACTTATTTATAAATGGAATTTTGTGTGTGTGCATGTGTGTGTGTGTGTGTGTGTGTGTGTGTGTCCGTTACCTATAGACTCCGAAACGGCTGAACCGATTTTCTTGAAAATTTACACAGTTGTACTATAAGTGTTTGCGAGTCTTCTTAGCCAGGTTTTGTGTTGAGGTACCCCCGATAAGTATCGAAAATCGATAATATGTATTTTCCAGAGCAGTATCATATGCATAAAAGAAAACTCAACGCATCATGTAAAACGGTTATAAACTAGAATTTATTTCGACAGTTAAGTTTTTGGAATCCATTTCAGCAGTAGTAAATTAAAAAATGGTTTAGTTTTTATCAGAACATTAAAAAATAAATTGTGTGGCATGACCCTGAAAAATATATTAACTGGGAATTATAAAGTTGATAACATAAATGGTGCAAGAGGAAGGTCAGCATTTCATCGATTAAGTGTAGCTATTGGATTAACGCGTCAACGACAAAATCAAGACCATTCCCACATAACCATACACTAACGGCCATAAGTATTAGGTAACCCCAGTTTTTAAAAAAAATATTTATTTCATAATATTTCTAGTATGTATTGCTAAGTGGACAATTCTAAATAAAAGTAGAATGGTTCTTTTGTTAATGCTGCACAATAACATGTACATCAAATAAATTGTTCTGGTGTCCAGTTTTTGTACTATCTTCCTCATGCTAGTCTCTTCTTATTGGCTGGCCAAAGCAAAGGCTTCTTGACTGCCTTTTGCAAAGTAATAATAACAATCTACGATTTCACTTCCTCCACGGTAGAACGAAGTATAACATCACGACTACGTAGGTGGTTAGGTTTGCCAAGATCCCGATGCAGCGCAGCGTTATACGGGAAAACAAACGCACTGAAACTCCCGTTCAAATGCTTGTATGAAGAATTTAAAGTAGCTAAAGTGAGAGCCACAATCCAATACGAGTGCTCGAAAGATCCCAAAGTAGCCGGCGCGGGGATATCCGTATATACAGGTAAAAAATGGAACGCCATGAAAGAACTGAATACAGCAAAAAAAAAAAAAAATGAATCCGAGAAAAGGCAATACTAGGGACCGTAGCTACTGGACGCGCGGGCCTCGGGTTTTTCCCCTCAGAAAAATATGGCAAACTGCAAGGAAAAAAGAAAAGTCATCTTTTGCAGGAAGAAATCAGAAATGGTGAAGAGTAAAAACGAATAGCAATCCAAGTCGGGATGAGACAGCAAGGTGCATGGACCAAATGGAGCTCTATGTTGAGTCGCCAAATTAAATGGTCCGAAATATGGCACGGTGACTCCAGATTACAATTTCTGATTCGGGCAGTATATGACACCTTGCCAAGCCCCGCAAACCTACAATTGTGGTATAAATCCGAATCGCCAAATTGTCATTTTTGTGGGCGCAAAGTTACATTAAAACATATCCTGAGTACCTGTAAATCTGCACTGGCTGATGGGCGTTACAGATGGCGTCACGATGTAATTCTAAAAGGGATCGTGGAAATATGCTATCAAAGATAAGGTTTATAACCCAGACCCAAGGCTGGTAAAATTTATTAAAGCGGGCTCGAAAATCCCACAAAATAGAAAGGTAATTCCAAACCTGTTATCTTCTGCAACAGACTGGGAACTAAGGGCCGATATAGACTCGAGATTGAAATTCCCAGAGCAAATTGCCACCACAAAACTTCGCCCAGACATAGTTTTCTTCTCAAATAATTTGAAGAAGATAGTTTTGTGGGAACTGACAGTCCCCTGGGAAGAAAACACAGAAGAAGCCCACGAAAGAAAAAAGTTAAAATATGACGAACAGCTAGAGAGTTGCAGGGTTAAAGGTTGGAGGGCTAGCTGCACTCCCATAGAAGCAGGATTTGCAGCAAGATCATTAAGCAAAGCATTAACAGATATTGGGATAGTGGGAGAAAAAAAAGGAAAGCACTCAAGTCCATAACTGATACAGCGGAAAAAACGTTCACGTGGTTATGGATCAAAAGGGCGAGTACCTAGATTTTAAAAACAAACTGTTAGAAAAAATTCCACGAAATTCTGCATTTCTGAGTTCTCTTAATTTTTAAAAAAATAATAGTAAATAAGAGAAAATGCATAAATAAGTTTTTAAATTCACGCATTTAATCGTAATTAAGGTTTTTACTTGTACATAATTTATTATATATTTAGGTGTGTTTTAAAGGATTTTAAGTACTTTTGTACATATATATATATATATATATATATATATATATATATATATATATATATATATATTTACTTTCCTTTTTTTTTTTTGATCGATTTTAATGTATACATATTTGTAGATACTTGTATTTAAAAACGGAATTTCTTTCTTTTGATAAATTCTTAGACGGATTTTTATATTCTTAGACGCATTTTTATCCTCTTTTTTTTTTTAAGAAGTGACTTAACTATATATTTGTAGATATTTATTTATTTTTAAACGAATTATGATGAATTCTTAGTCGAAGTTTTTTTTTCTTTTAGGAATAGCCATATGACCATTAAATTGCTCAATATATTTTAGTACGAGTTCATGTTCATTTCTCCACTTGATGTAAATTGGCTCTGTCTGTCGCCAATCGAAAGCATTTGTAAGACTTCGTACGGGGGTCCAAACATCATAAATTTTCCACCAGTGTCTGAAAGCGTTTAGTGAGGGTTGACCAGAAACTGATCATCTCTTGTCGGGTCGGCGCGATGAGTGGGGTGTGATGTTGAGAGACCCGAAACCCCCTAGTGAGCCACGCAAGGACATCACTGACGACACCCTCTAGCGCTCTCACTACGGTGTGTGTGTTAAAAACAAAAGAACCATTCAATTTTCATTTAGAATTATCCACTTAGCAATAAATACGAAATATTAATGTGAATTAAATCATTTTTTAATAACTGGCGTGGCCTAATAACTATGACCGGTAGTGTATATATATATATATATATATATATATATATATATATATATATATAGTGTATCGAGGCAACAAATAATTTTCTAAACATGTACTTTAAATATAAGAGACAATGAATGTCTATTATGTTTAATCCTGAGCCGTTCTAAACGTCGTATTTTGGCTTTAATTTCAGTTGAAAATAAAGACAAAAAAACCCTCTAACATTTGGATAATTTTCTATTAATTTGTTTCTAAGCTTTCGGCTTACATGAGCCATCTTCAGAGAGGTTATTTAGACGGTAACACACACACACACACACACACACACACACACACACACACACACACACATATATATATATATATATATATATACATATATATGTTTTTATTAACTTATCCGACATATTGAATGTATTTGATTAATCTTTATTTTTAATGGATAAACATATTTGTGTAGAATCTGTTTTTATTTTTTTATTAATCAGTATGTTTATTTCTATCTACCAGCATGAATATTTAAGAAATCCTGTTCGAAAATATGCGCCCTGTGGCAGTATTCGAACGTTCGTCCCGTAGAAGAAATGTTATTGAATCGAGAAATGTTTTGCACTATTCAGGTTTTGTTTGATCAGGAGGTTCTACGTGGCCAAGAGGATAAGGAATATGAGTGTGTGTCTTTGTGTTTATTTTTGTGTATATCTTTGTGTGTATGTGCAGTCTGATGAATGTCTCAAACATCAAGAGGGATCTATGAAGACGCAATCTCACTGATTTGCTAATATGCAGCTTTGTAAATGTGGTCTGTGTGAAAGCATGCATTTGTCGAGGGCATTTTATATAAACCATCTGAATAGTCACCATATTAAACTGAAAAAAAATCAGCTATGCCAGCCTGACTCATCATCCAACAATAAATGGAGTGTTTGCAGCAAGATTTGCAGATTATCATCTGAAATAAAAAGGCCCATGGTGGTACACACGAGAGTTGTAGGTCATGCAGATCTAATCGATACAGTCAATAATACAGAACTTATCTGTCTTGTATAGCTAATACCTATGAAATCGCATGCTGGTCTTAATAGTCATCTTAAGAGGCATTGGATGTTGGAACGAGTCTGAAGAATCATTTTAAGGGGCAATGGATGCCGAAACGAGACAGGTGATGCAAAATAAAGGAAGTGGCTCTCTCCCGTGTAAGATGTGACAAATAACAAGCACTTAACTGCAGACTAGCAGACTTGTGAATAATATTGGTTCCTGTCACTTTCTTGTATCGTTCAAACTCGTTCTGAATAATCTCAATGTTGCTGCACCACGACACGAAAATGGAGACGTCATTGGTTCACGCGAAACAACTGGCTTGAATTCTTCCATATATGCCTGATACCTAATAACTCGAATGCTGGTTTCGAAAGTAATCTAAGGGACCATGGGAACCGACATGAGACGGGAGGCACCAGGAGGGCTGAGGTGGCGGCTGTCATCTAAGCAATCATCCTCTGAGAATGAATGATAGTTGCTGCATATAAAAACATACGTAACTGATACAAAATCTTCGGCGGAACCACGAATGGGTTAGTGCTCTCCTCCTGAAGACAGAGAGCGCTCTCCACCCGAAGGCAGAGGGCTGAAAGTGTCAATAGTAGAGTACAAATACTCAACGGTATTTACCCACCTTCCGACGTAAGGCGAAATGTGACACAAGATCTTTTTAATGTTGGTCTTCCCGGCTATATATAGACAGGACAAAACTATCTGGCTATCTTCCCCGAGTCGTGATTCTGCTCTTCGGCGGAACCACGACTGGGTTAGTGCTCTCCGCCCGAAGACAGAGAGCGCTCTTCACCCGAAGGCAGAGAGCTGACAGTGTCAATAGTAGAGTACAAATACTCAACGGTATTTATCCACCTTTCCACGTAAGGCGAGATATGACACAAGGTCTTTTTAATGTTGGTCTTCCCGGCAATATAGCCAGGCCAAAACTATCTGTCTATCTTTCCCCAGTCGTGATTCTATCCTTTGGCGGAACCTCGACTGGGTTAATGCTGTCTGCTCGAAAGCGGAGAGCGCTCTCCACCAGAAGGCAGAATGCTGACAGTGTCAATAGTAGAGTACAACTACTCAATGGTATTTAGTCATCTTCCGACTTAAGGCGAAATGTGACACAAGGTCTTTTTAATGTGGGTCTTCCTGGCAATATAGCCAGGCCAAAACTATCTGTCTATCTTTCCACAGTCGTGATTCTACCCTTCGGCGGAACCACGACTGTGTTATTGCTCTCTGCTCAAAAGCGGAGAGCGCTCTCCACCAGAAGGCAGAGTGTTGACAGTGTCAATAGTAGAGTACAACTACTCAATGGTATTTAGTCACCTTCCCACGTAAGGTGAGATGTGACACAAGGTATGTTTAATGTAGATCTTGCCGGCCATATAGCCAGGCCAAAACTATCTGTCTATCTTTCTCCAGTCGTGATTCTACCCTTCGGCCGAACCACGACTGTATTAGTGCACTCTGCTCGAAAGCGGAGAGCGCTCTTCACCCGAAGTCAGAGAGCGCTCTCCACCTGAAGGCAGAGCGCTGACAGTTTTAATAGTAGAATACAACTACTCAACGGTATTTACCCACCTTCCCACATAAGGCGAGATGTGACACAAGGTCTTTTTAATGTGTCTTCCCGGCAATATAGCCAGGCCGAAATATCTATCTTTCCCCTTTCGTGATTCTACCCTTCAGCGGAACTACGGACTGGGTTAGTGCTCTCCGTCCGAAGACAGAGATCGCTCTCCACCCGAAGACAGAGGGCTGACAGTGTCAATAGTAGAGTACAACTACTCAACGGTATTTACCGACCTTCCCACGTAAGGCGAGATGTGACACAAGGTCTTTATAATGTTGATCTTCCAGGCAATATAGCCAGGCCAAAATATCTATCTTTCCCCAGTCGTGATTCTACCCTTCAGCGGAACCACGACTGGGTTAGTGCTCTCCGCTCGAAAGCGGAGAGTGCTCTTCACCCGAAGGCAGAGAGCTGACAGTGTAAATAGTAGAGTACAACTACCTAACCACTGCTCTCTGTATAGGCAGGATTATATGTACACCTTAGACGATGTGCACAATGGTGCGATCCCCAACATTTTTTAAAATCACAAAATATTTCGAACATTGCAAAAATTATAGACGTACACAATGACGAAGAAGAAGCGTGTCCCAAATAGTTTCCTGAATATTAAAATTGAATAATCTCGAATAATAAATGAGAAAAAATAGAGAAATTGTGTTCGGTAGCGAATATTCTTTGAGTATATAGAATTTATCTTAAATCATTTGAAAAAGAAATAGGATTAAGGTAGCCGATATTCTTCGTCGGATGTTAATAACAACACGAGAAAAAGTGTACAGCACAAATAAATAAGAAGATGAATGACTAATATATTCGGTGAATATTTCTAAAATACATATTAAAGAAACAACGGACAGACGACTAAGTAAAGATAACTGTCGAGTGGTAAATTTTCCTACAAAACATTTTAAAGTTTCAGAAAAGAAAAACGAAAATGGAAATATTCGAAAAGATTAATTGAATAATAACAGCAACTTCAAAATGTCGGACGCCTGAACAACAACTAAGACGAGGATATCCGACAAGAGTAAAGACATATTAACTACAAGTGTTCTTAAATACTACAACAAAGAAATGGATAGTTGAAAGGTTAATGGAATTTTAAGAACAAGTCTTTAAATGTTAGTAGGAGAACAACAATGAATTTGCGGATAGTCGAAAAAGGTTAATGGAATATCAAGGACAAATGATTTAAAAGGCTAATAAAAAAAAAAACAATGAAGATGAGGATAGTCGAAAAGGTTAATGGAATATTAAAGACAAGTCATCTCAAAGGCTGAGGGGAGAACAACAACAAAGATCTGCATAGTCGAAAAGATTTATGAAATGTTAGTAGCAACTCATCTCGAAGGCTAAGTCGAGAACCTCAACGAGTATAAAGATCGCCTTAATAATACATCGATTGTTAACAGCAACTAATTTCATAAATTTGAATATGAGGATTGGCGTAAAGATTCATTGAATATTAATGCCAGACCTTAAATCTTTAACCATAAGCAATTATGAAAATGGGGACAGCCAAAATGTTTTATTGAATTTTTACCTCAACTCATCAACAGCCAACGATAACAAAGAAAATATGACTGCTGAATAGATCCATTGAACATGAACAAGAACTAATCAGAAAGAGTCAGATACGAACAACAATGAATATAAGAATGGTGAGCATTGTTATTGAACACCCTCAAAGTGAATTGATCTCGGTTTCACAGAAATGGAGGCATTCCTGCGCTCAATGAATAGACAAAACATTGATTCGTCGAATGATAAAAAAAAAAAACGGTTGGACATGCGAATCACTAATAAGTGGTAATGCTATTACGTAAAGACAAACAAATCTAAAATTAGTATACAAAGAAAAAAAGAGGACAAGCAGACGAAAAAATAAACAATTTGGAAGGCAATCAATTACGCAACAATGTAAGTCGGACGATCGAATTGAAAAAAAAAAAAGGTTAACAAATGATTATTTGATTATTTGTCTATATTTGTGGGATGAGGTAGTGTTTAAATTATCTCCATTGTTCGGAATGTTGTACTCATCTTTATTGCCATGTTCACGAGGTTTCGGATGTTGTACACTCCGACCTTCTCCAGGTGAGTATAATAAACCCCAGCGATCGAAATAAAGAGTTCGCTTCAAAACGCTTAGCACCTAAAAAAGCCGGAGCGTACAACGGCCAAAACGTCGTAAACATGGCGATAAGGATGAAGAAAACAGTTCGAATAAAATAAATAATAAAAATAATAAATAATAAAATATTTGATTGACACTCTGTGGTGAACTGGGGCAAGAAGTGGCTTGTCAACTTCAATTCTTCTAAGACCAAGCTGTTGTCTGTCAACCATTACAGGCAACCTCTCTTGCCTCCCATAAGCATGGACCAAGCGATTCTCCCGGAGAGTAATACACTACGCCTCCTCGGACTTACCCTGTCCTCAGACCTCAAATGGAACCACTATATTGAATCCATAGCAAAATCTACTGCTAAGAAGGTTGGGTCACTATGTCGATCCAGGATGTTTTTTCCACCTGAATCCATCCTGCATATATACAAGTCAACCATCCGTCCGTGCATGGAGTACTGCTGCCATTTATGGTCAAGTGCCCCTGCCGTTCTCCTCAGTGTTCTTGACAGGCTCCAAAGGAGAGTCTGTAATGTGATAGGTACTGATCTGGCGGCTCGATTGCAGCCACTTAACCATCGTCGAAATGTGGCCTCCCTTTGTCTGTTCTATAAATACTTTCATGGCTTCTGCTCAGACGAACTTAAGTCACTGATGCCTCCTCAGCAGGTGTTTACTCGTGCAAGCAGACTGGCAACTGGGTCCCACCCATTCACAGTCAGGTTAGCCAAATGCAGACGACAATTCTACTCTTGCAGCTTCTTCTCTCGCACTTCCCGCCTGTGGAAATCGATCCCGTATTCTTGCTTTCCTGACGGCTACAACCTCCAGAAATTTAAATGCAAAGTCAATACTCATCTGCTAACCACTGGACTCTAGCTCTCTCCCCACCCCCGTATAACCCTCCCTTTCTCTCCACCTATGTATCTGTCATCGCACCTGCTTTCCCAGCTTTCTGTTGTTCCTTTCTAACTAGTTTGTACTCCTCACTCTTTTCTAATTAATCCTTTTACATTTATGTAGCCCCCTGCACATCAGTGGCGTTTCTGCCTTGCTCGGGGTGAAATGATTAAAAAAAACAAAATTTGTTTGGCGCATATCAATCTTTCTATGGATTACTTAAAGCCGAAATCTAAATATTTTAGACGTAGTTGTATGCCCTCAACTACATATGTCTAAACTTATTTATAAATGGAACTTTGTCTGTGTGTGTATGTGTGTGTGTGTGTGTGTGTGTGTGTCTGTGTGTGTGTGCGTGTCCGTTACATATAGACTCCGAAAGGGCTGAACCGATTTTCCTGAAAATTTACACAGTTGTACTATAAGCGTCTGCAAGTGTTCTTAGCTAGGTTTTGCGTCGAGGTAACCCCTACCGATAAATATCGAAAATCGATAATCGAAAAAATCGGGTTATAGAAGACGTGGTCGGACTTTAATCAAATTTGATACACTCAGAGACAAAAACATAAGAAACGATATTCACAAGTTTCAAGGTTGCAGTTCTTACAATAGTGCAGAAAATCGATAATATATATATATATATATATATATATAAAAGGCAAGATGTTTGTGTGTGTGTCTGTTTATCTGCCTGTATGTCTGTATTTTTTTCAGCCCTTTTATTTTAGTTTTTGCTTCGGGTTTGGCTCTAAGTAGGTATAATTGTATTTCTTCGTCTCAGCCATGATACCATTTACTCAGGGGACTTATTTAGCCTTCAAAATTCAATTTACGATGAAAAAAATTATTTGATATCGATACAAGGAAAACAAAATTTGACTTATATCCATTCATTTTTCTTTCAACCTTCAACCTTCTGATATTTAAATTGCGGGGACTTCCGATATGTTTGACACAAGGCCAATTAACCAAGCATCACCATGGCCCCTACAAATCTAACTCTGAAGAACTTTGAATACACAGTTCTATTGAAAAGATCATGAAAATAAAATGCATTTTAAATAGTTAAAACGGGTGGAAAGACTAAGCTTACCAGAAGCAACACAAAATTCCCTTGACAATGGTTAAATAAAAAGCCGTAATTTCTTGGGACAATGAAAATTATGAAAAAAATTGTTCTTCCTTACTTCTGAACAATTAATTAAATTGTTCTTGTCCGCCATTTTTAATGAAATATATTTGCAGGAAAGGTTACTGCCCAAATATGCATTAATATAAATATAATATTTATATATTTTTGTTTTTGCGCACAGTTCAGTGGGGGCCTCTTTGGAAAAAGACACATTACGTAATGTTTGCAGTTTTCTTTTTTGTTAAAATACCCTTCGGAATTTCGAATAATTATCTTTACTGTGTCGTAAAAAATTGAAACAAAACAATAGATAGATAGATAGATAGATAGATAGATAGATAGATAGATAGATAATGAATTGGCTTAGATAGATAGATAGATAGATAGATAGATAGATAGATAGATAGATAGATAATGAATTGGCTTAGATAGATAGATAGATAGATAGATAGATAGATAGATAGATAGATAGATAATGAACAGACGGAGATAGATAGATAGATAGATAGATAGATAGATAGATAGATAATGAACAGACGGAAATAGATAGATAGATAGATAGATAGATAGATAGATAGATAGATAGATAGATATGAACAGACTGAGATAGATAGATAGATAGATAGATAGATAGATAGATAGATGTTACTTAAGTGCAACAAATAGATAGATATTAGCTACGTGTAACAAATAGATAGTTACTATCTATCTATCTATCTCTATATATCGAAGTCTAGCAGATAGATATTTAATATATACATAGATGGATATATATTTAATAGATAGATAGATAGATAGATAGATAGATAGATAGATAGATAAAGAACAGACTGTGATAGATAGATAGATAGATAGATAGATAGATAGATAGATAGATAGATAGAAACAGACTGTACTAGATAGAAGATAGAAACAGACTGTGATAGATAGATAGATAGATAGATAGATAGATAAAGAACAGACTGTGATAGATAGATAGATAGATATATAGATAGATAGATAGATGTTACCTAAGTGCAACAAATAGATAGTTACTATCTATCTATCTATCTATCTATCTATCTATCTATCTATCTATATATGTCGAAGTCTAGCACATAGATATTTAATATATACATAGATAGATATATATTTAATAGATAGATAGATAGATAGATAGATAGATAGATAGATAGATAGAAAGAAACAGACTGAGATAGATAGATAGATAGATAGATAGATAGATAGATAGATAGATAGATAGATAGATAGATAGAGCTAAAACTCCACTAAAATTCCACTCCCTCGTGCAAATTAATTTAGACAAAACGAATAATGTTTTATTAGACCTTTCCACATTTTTCCTGAATCCCTATTCGTCCTCTCCTGGGGTCGTTTTTCTCTTACAAGCGTATTTTCCATTACGTTTTGGACTGATGGATCCAGCGTGCTTTTTCTTGATGACACGATTGACAGCTGAAAGGCTATATCCGCGATAACACTGTAAAGCTTGCCAGTGTGTTCGTGCTGCGTTAGAATTTTCGTACTCTTCCTTGGAGTAACGTCCATCGCAGACAACTAACTGACAACCGAGAGACAATAGTGCGTGATAAAAATCTGAATGCAATCACGGGTGACGCAAAATTTTTCAATGCCAAACAAATACATCCCGAAAATAGATTCATACACCCCGAAAATAGATTCATGTTATTGCACACCATTGCAAATGAGCTAAGCTGAGAAAAAATAGACATCGATTACACCCTGTCAATCTAGTTGGACTAAAACTGACCGCATAGCAAGAGAAAGGAAACTAAAAAATTTTTTTTAATGAATTTACACAATTTGCTCTCTCTTTCTGTCTCTCTTTCTCTCTCTTTCTCTCTCTCTCTATCGCCGACTGACGCCAATTCGATCGGGTTTTAATCCTGGGTAAAAGCAATCGGATGTCCAACCGTACTGATGTGCTGTGATACAGCGAATCATATATATATATATATATATATATATATATATATATATATCATTAAATACAGCAGACAAGGAAGTACTAATTACTTTCTTATTTCGTTTTATCTGTATCTTTACGTTTTTTCCGTTTTGTAGGAGTGTTATGATGCCCACCTGCGAGGAATGGACTCTTCCACTTATTTTCGGGAGGCAGTTAACAGCAGTTGACGACAGCTAGTACGCAGTTAAAGTCAGCTACGATTCAGAAAATCAGTGAGTTTAGTGCCATACGTGATACACGCCTAGGCGATCATGTCTCGAAAGAGACATGACTGACAAGGCAGAAGATTATCCCGCAGTAGGTTGCCATTCCTTTCTGCGGTAGACTAGTTGCCAACCAAGGCTTTAGAACCAAATATGTCCTGCTATACAATCCTTTTATCCAGATCAATTAGTTAACTGCCATACGTAATAAACGCTTGGGCGATCATGTCTATAAAGAGACATGACTGACTGGGCAGAAGATTTTCTATCCTGCTATTTAAACTATAGCTGAAGGGAAAAGAGACGGATTGTATTAATAAATAGTAATTAGTGGGGGATCAGTTTATTACTTCATAACAAGAGAAAACTGATCCCTCACTTAAATGCTTTACTTATGTTTCCAACTATTATCTTCATTCCGTCAGTTAAGTGCCATATGTGATATACGCTTTAGGCGATTACGTCTCGAAAGAGACATGACTGACACGGCAGAAGATTTTCTCGCATTAGCCTGCCATTACTTTCTGCAGCAGACAAGTTGCCAACCAATGCTATAGAACTTAATCTGTTTTGTTATTTAACCCATAGCAAAAGGGAGAAGTGACCGAATAATACCTTTTCCAAGGGTATTCGCGCGTAAGTGAATGCAACGAAATCAACAGAAATTCGAAGTAGGCTCTCAGATTTCTCGTCCCATCACACACACAGCATTGTTAGTTTAAGAGAAATACTGTATCATAAATGGCTCTTGAGGCTTGTGTGGAGCTAATTTTATAAAACTTTTAGCAAATACAAAACTATGTCAGGATGATGAGGTTGTAAATGCAACATAAACATAAGATATGGAAAAGACTCCTGAGTGAATGCTTTCTTGAATGCTACAGTCTTAACCTCATTAAGTCAAGTTTTATCTATCCTTCCTATCCTTAAAATCTTCATCATATTCATGTCTTATTTCCGTCTCTTACATTCATGTTACACTTCTCATTCAGTGACCCACTAACTTTAAAAGATTTCGAATCTGACTTTGGGTTGTCTTTCGGGAAAAGAAACAAGAATCACTTGACAGAACCAGATCTCCTTGCTGGTTGAGCCAACCATAAGAAAGTTTTGTGAAGTTGATAATGTCGAGAATCAAACGTAAGTCTAAACTTTCCTTGGCAGGCGATGGACGATGCCTAAATAAGGAGCATAATAGGCAAACACGAAGCAGATCGTGTCTGAAAAAGGGAGGCTGTCTTCTAGGAAATGATGTAGGTCGGGGAGAAGAGGACACGTAAGCTATTTTCTGACGCTTACAGTGTTCTGTTTATGAGGCTACGCGTTTCTTGTCTGCACTTCTAACTGGTTCTGTTAATGAGTTACCGGCTTTTAAGAATAGTCCACACGGAAGCGAGCATCGTATGGACAACAATCCAATTTTCGAATTTTAGATACACAATTCCAACGACTGCCGACCCAAACGTTCCGGCCACGAACAGGCATTCAGCAAGTTTAGCTTTTGCGAGTGGAATGGTTCTACAGCGAACAAAATTGCCTGGCCGATTGCTGAAACGTGCCAGCGCCGTTGTCAGCGGGTATTTCTGCTCTCTGTTCGTTAAAAGAAAAAAATCTCGACAGGTTGGCGCTTGGTAATTTCGAGAACGAAATGTTAAAAATGTCTTTGATGGGCTTAGAGGGCTGACGCAAATATAGAACTGTTTGCTGGCTGAATATATCGCGTTTATCTAAGATGTTTGATCGCAGAAGGAGCGTGGAAAGCCTGCAATTGCATGGCTTACTCATCCTACTCGTTTCAGATAATACTCATTAATCTTCTGCTAATATATTACCGTATTTGAGGGAACGGCGCGTTTTAAATATCACCATTCGTCCTTGCGTTAAATATTGCTGCACATCTGCACTGGTTCTCTTGCTCTCTCTCTCTCTCTATATATATATATATATATATATATACAGATTCTTGATAATATCCAAGGAAGAATCTGTAATGTTATTGGCCATGTTCTGGCATCTCGGTGTAAGTCACTTTCTCACCTTACATAACGTAAATTACCTGTAACATTTTTATAAATATTTCGTGGGAACTGTTCAGATGTACTTTGCTTTACTCTACCTAGAACGTAAGCGCAGTACTAGATTGGTGGCTAGGTCTCATCATCTAAAGTGTTTATTAGACATAATTGTAAGTTCTATGATAACAATTTCTTCGATCGTATCGCATATAAAACTCTCTTCCGACTTGCTTACTATTCAACTTTGAAATTAAAAAATTTAACTGTATCCGATACAAATCCTATATCATCCGTCACAAAAAGTAAAATTGTTTATAGTCTCAAGTGCAAAATAATTAATGTTTTTTATAGTTTAAGTATAAAATAAATAATGTTTTCCTATAGCCTTAAGTATAAACTAGTAATATAATCTCAAGTATAAACTAAGTAGTATTTATAAATAATCTCAAGTATAAACTAAGTAGTATTTATAAATAATCTCAAGTATAAACTAAGTAATATTTATAAATAGTCTCAAGTATAAACTAAGTAATATTTACTTAACATATGATTTTGGCGTTAGACTGGTTGAATTTGTTTAGCGGTTATATTAAACTCTATGAGTTAATTTGCATGCCAAAATCTAAATATTTAAAATTCAATTGTACTGCTGGTCATTTTGCATTAAAAAAATATTGTCAGTAGTTTTTTTTTTTTTTTTACAAATGGGTCAGTCAGTCAGTTGTGCCATCCGTGAAACGCGCTTGGGCGATCATGTCTCGAAAGAGACATGACTAACTGGGCAGAAGATTATCCCGCAGTAGGTTGCCATTGCTTTCTGCGGTAGACTGGTTGCCAGCGAAGACTATAAAAAAACCGATCCTCTTATTTAACTCATAACTGAAGGAGGAAGAAATGTATTATACAGTTAAGTAGTAATTAGTGGGGGATCAGTTTATTTCTTCATAACAATAGAAAACCGATCCCCCACTTTATGCCCAGTAGAAGCCTTAATCATATTTTCATCTATTATATTCAGTTAGTCAGTTAAGTGCCATACGTGATACACCCTTGGCGATCATGTCTCGAAAGAGACATGACTGACTGGGCAGAAGATTATCCTGCAGTAGGTTACCATTGCTTTCTGCGGTAGACTGGTTGCCAGCGAAGACTATAGAAACCCGATCCTTTTATTTAACTCATAACTGGTGGAAGAAGAGATGTATTATACTGTTAAGTAGTAATTAGTGGGGGATCAGTTTATTACTTCATAGCAATAGAAAACCGATGCCCCACTTTATGCCCAGTAAAAGCTTTACTTATGTTTCCAGCTGTTATGTTCATTCAGTCAGTTAAGTGCCATACGTGATACACGCTTTGGGCGATCATGTCTTGAAAGAGACATGACTGACTGGGCAGAAGATAATCCCGCAGTTGGTTGCCATTGCTTTCTGCGGTAGACTGGTTGCCAGCCAAAGTTATAGAATCCAATCTGTCCTGCTATTTAACCCATAGCTGGAGGGAAGAGACGGTTTAATACCTTTCCCAAGAGTTTTTGTGCGTAAGTGAATGCAGTGGATTCAGCTGGAATTCGAACTCGGCTCCCCGATTTCTCGTTCTGAGCCGATATCCACTGCACCACAAACGCACATATTGTTGTTAAATTTAATATAAAAATATTCATATACTTTTATAGTTTTTTTTATTTTTTTGTTTAGATGGTGGTCACTATTTGCCCACAGCTGGGATACAAACAGGTGTTACAACCCCGGGTCATGGGGTCCCTAGAAATAATAGAAAAGAAGATATGGTTCCACACTCCTAAAACGATCCATTCCCTCGATCAGAGGACTTGTTACCGGGTGTTTATCGTGTTTCTAATCGCACTGGTATAGGTAAGTTTAGATGTTTACACACAGGAAACATTCGTTCTTCGTTGACTGAACAGTTAGTATTAGTGTTAGACAACATTTATATTAAAACTTTCTCTAAAGTTTGGAATAGTATGAACGATTTTGTTATCAACGTTGGTCATTTAGAAATTAGATAAAGTAAGGCCTAGAGGTGAACCCATTACTTGGCCATCAGTGTTTGTGTCAATATTTCAGAAACGATCATAAAATATACTTGTGGCGCGCAAGATAATTTTTTATGGTAACAGCTGTTTCATTGGAATTTTATCGACCGAGCAATCTCTCTTTAATCTGGTACTCTTTTGAACCCTGTCTTTGCATGAATACTCCTTTGCAAACTACCTTTGCTCTAGTGCTCCTTTGAAATCTTTCTTTGCCTTGTTACTCCTTTGCAAACACTTTTGTCCTATGTGTTTCCAAGGCTAATACTCTGTTTTCATATGGTAGCCATTCATTCAATGTGTCCTGTGCGTGTTAAATTCACGAAGCCTATTGTTCTGATTAGGTTGATCAAAATATTCAGCTGTCTATTTCATGTTGTTAGCAAGAGTTTTCCTGCAGTCGCTATTCGCCCTGAATAAAGCAAACGCTTTCTCATTTCTCCCATCCGCCATGTTATTCTCAAAACTTTTCATTAAAACCTTTTTTAATCGTTTCACCTCAAGCAAGGCGGTACCGCCACTGATGCGCAGGGGGCTACATAAAAGTGAAGACTTAGACAGGAGGAGGGTGAAGAGAAAGACGAACCATTTACAGGGGGTGTTAGAGAAAGAGCAAGAGAAGGATGGGAACACAGGTGTGAAGACAGTTGCGAAGGTAGAGAGAAAGGAAAAGAACAAGATAGGACAAGATATACAGGGTGAGGTAGAAAGAAACTTTGGCTCGCAAAAATCTCAAAACTCGCCGTTTCTCCTTTGTTATATATGTCATCGACTGGGACATAGTAGGTGAAACATGACCGTTTGTATATGTAATCTTAAACATGATTTCTCCAGAAATACTAAAGAATCTCCATATTATATGTAGGGCTATATATTTTCGTTCTCCTTTCACTCTGCTTTGACGTGTAGTTGTATATTTTTAATCGTTTCGCCCCAAGCAAAGCGGTACAGCTACTGATGCGCATAAGCTAAAATTTAGACATGAGGAGAGTGAAGAGAAAGACGAACAAGTTACGAGGGTGTTAAAGAAAGGGCAAGAGAAAAATAAGAACACAAGTGTAAAGACAGTTGCGAATGCAGAGAGAAAGGAAAAGAACAAGATATACGGGGTGATGTAGAAAGGATTGGAGTCAAGTGGATAAGAGATGGGAATTGAGAAAAGGCAAGAGTAGGATATGAAACACAGGTGTGATGACAGTTGTGAAGGTAGAGAGAAAGGAAAAGAACAAGATGTCCGGGGTGATGTAGAAAGGACTGGAGTCAAGTGGATAAGAGATGGGAATTGAGAAAAGGCAAGAGTAGGATATGAAACACAGGTGTGATGACAGTTGTGAAGGTAGAGAGAAAGGAAAAGAACAAGATGTCCGGGGTGATGTAGAAAGGACTGGAGTCAAGTGGATAAGAGATGGGAATTGAGAAAAGGCAAGAGTAGGATATGAAACACAGGTGTGATGACAGTTGTGAAGGTAGAGAGAAAGGAAAAGAACAAGATGTCCGGGGTGATGTAGAAAGGACTGGAGTCAAGTGGATAAGAGATGGGAATTGAGAAAAGGCAAGAGTAGGATATGAAACACAGGTGTGATGACAGTTGTGAAGGTAGAGAGAAAGGAAAAGAACAAGATGTCCGGGGTGATGTAGAAAGGACTGGAGTCAAGTGGATAAGAGATGGGAATTGAGAAAAGGCAAGAGTAGGATATGAAACACAGGTGTGAAGACAGTTGCGATGGTAGAGAGAAAGGAAAAGAACAAGATATATGGGGTGATGTATAAAAGCCTGGAGTCAAGTGGATAAGAGATTGGAATTGAGAAAAGGCAAGAGTAGGATATGAAACACAGGTGTGAAGACAGTTGCGATGGTAGAGAGAAAGGAAAAGAACAAGATATAGAGGGTGATTTCGAAAGAACTGGAGTGGATAAGAGATAGGTATTGCAATTGCATTTAAATACCTGGAGGTTGTAGCCATCAGGAAAGCAAATATATGAAAGGGAGTTCCACAAGCAGGAATTACGAGAAAAGAAGCTGGAGGAGTAGAATTGTCGTCTGCATTTGGCTAATCTGACTGTGAATGGTTGCAAGAGTAAATTCTTATGGCGGGGGCACCAGTGGCTTAAGTTTGTCGGAGTCGAAGCCATGAAAATATTTGTAGAATAGACAGAGGGAAGCCACATCCCGCCGGTGAGAAAGCGGCTGGAGTCGAGCTGCCAAGTCGGGACCTATTACATTACAGATTCTCCTTTGGAGCCTGTCGAGAACACTGAATTGAACAACAGGAGCGCTTGACCATATATGACAGCAGTATTCTACCGATCGCTTCTGGTTTTATTTTCTTTATAGGAGAATAAGGGTCGTTTTTGCAATCATTTCACACCCAGAAAAAACAATAAAGCTACTAAAACGCAAATAGTAACTGCGTGTTCGAGAAAATGAAAAAAAAGTACCTTATCCCCTCTGGACGTAGGAGATCGTGTCCCTCCACATTTCCCTATTCCTTGTAGCTCTTGACACCCTTTCTCCTCTTATCCCGCTCTGCCATCTATTTTCCCAAGCCCATCATATATGTCACGCGTTGCTTTTCCTAATCTCCACTTCCCTTTATTAATCGCGTGAGCATCAGATTCTCCAAGCCCTCCTTCCTCACTACATATCCAGGAAACTTCAGCTGCTTTTTTTTATGTTAGGTATCAGTTTTTCTTCGTACCGATTCTCTCCAAAACCTTGCTCACATAAAACAGTTAAGGAAATTGAAAAGAAAAACCGATTGATATTGCATTTGAAAGTATTCAGCTATTTGACAAGATTATGAATTTTGCTGTAAACTGTTACAGGGTTCCAAATGCACAGGGAATACTGGGGGGGTGTCGTGAGTTCTATCACGGCCAATGGCCGCAAGACGACGGGCGACGTTGCATTTGAATATTTGAATATCAAAGTTGACCGGAGTGCACGAAGCTGGAAGAGATTGGTCTAGGTTGGTTGTGTAATAGAAGAAACCTTTAGCATAGAACTTACAGTTACATCTAGCCGTTTCAAACTGTAAATTGTTGAAATCTTGCCGCAAACAAGTTAAATTCTTAAAGTCTAGGCACCATATTTATCCGAACGATTAGCATGAAATTATAAACAGAAAAGTCACAGGAAAGCGATGTTACGTTGGTTAAAGGAAATGAAACCCGACTGCCAGATTAGGACTAATAATCAAGCTTGACAGCAAGCACTGTTTTTTATTTTCCTTCCTAATAACATTCGATTCTTTAATCTCTTTTCCTGTGTAGGATACAAATCCTATACCCTCAACTAACTAAAACACACAAAGTAAAATTGCACACCCACAAAATTGAATCCAAACGACTAAAAATATTTTGGAAAAAACCAACTAAGGTAAATTTCACAAGTCAGTGTGAAAAGCAAAATTCTGGATCCTGATTGGATGGCAAATGGAGAATTGATATGTGACGTCGGTAAAATGTTTATTCACACCTAAAATGAAAATGCTCGCTGGAGCCGGTCTCATGATCAGATTAACTACTTAAGGACATTCCGTGACCAGTCAAGGCAGTCCGACATGAAAGCGGTTAGCTGACGGCACTCATGGCAATGTAACAAAGGAAATTTCAAGAAGCCAACACGGGCGTAAGGGGCGTCACAGATTCATTCGATCTTTATCTTCAATTTTCCTTTTCTTCATTTTCACTTCACGCCGCCAAGGAGAGCAACAAAAACAACAACAGGACATTCTGTTTGCGCGTTGTGGCACAGTGGATATCGGCTTGAAACAAGAAATCGGAGAGCCGTGTTCGAATTCCAGTTCAATTCATTGCATTCACTTACGCGCAAATACCCTTGGAAAGGTATTAATCCGTCTACTCCTTCCAGTTATAGGCTAAATAACAGGACAGATTGCGTTCTATAGCCTTGGTCAGAAACCAGTCTACCGCAGAATTCAATGGCAACCTACTGCGGGATAATCTTCTGCCCAGTCAGTCATGTCTCTTTCGAGACATGATCGCCCAAGCGTGTATCACGTATGGCACTTAACTGACTAACTGAATATAATAGATGAAAATATGATTAAGGCTTCTACTGGGCATAAAGTGGGGGACCGGTTTTCTATTGTTATGAAGTAATGAACTGATCCCCCACTAATTACTACTTAGCAGTATAATACATCTCTTCCTCCTCCAATTATGAGTTAAATAAGAGGATCGGGTTTCTATAGTCTTCGCTGGCAACCAGTCTACTGCAGAAAGTAATGGCAACCTACTGCGGGATAATCTTCTGCCCAGTCAGTCATGTCTCTTTCGAGACATGATCGCCCAAGCGTGTATCACGCATGGCACTTAACTGACTGACTTTTCCTTTATTTTCTTCTTTCTTACCCTGTCTCCGAACTACCACAAATAAGAAGGAACATGACAATCACAATTCGCTTACTACACACAAAGGAACATAAGACTTCATATTCTATTACTGCCCATTCTAATACGTATACGCAGGGGACACTTTGCTATTTACTACCATGAGCTCTAAACTTCTGTGGACATTTTAAATACTTGCAATTCTCTTTGAACAATTTTAACTAAAACACTGCATGCATCTTCTCTATGAACATTTTTCTTCTCACAAATGTGTTATTCAGCTAATAAATCTTTACTTTAATGTACAAATAAAATATTTTATCCTTCCACATTTCAACAAACAGCCTTCAACCTTCTGATATTTAAATTGTAGGGACTTCGGACGTGTAGACCAATCTAGCAAGCATCACCGAGATCCCTACAAGTGGGATTCCTATATATTATCCATTGTTAACTAGAGGTAAAATGATAGGCTGTCTATAACGCTGCAGTAAGTATGTAACTACTCAGGTTATTTTATGAGTCAAATCAGGTCAAAAATGGAATACTATTGCCATATCCGGCTCGGAGCGTTCCAAATGTCACTTTCCAATCCTTAACACTTGTGGCAATGTAACAAAAGAAATTTCAAGAAGCCAACCCGGACGTAAGGGCGCGTCACATACTCATTCTACCTTTCTTCATTTTTTCTCCACACCTTCAAAGAAAACAACAACAAGCATTCTAAGTACAGTTTCTTAATTTGTTTCACCTTCTTTCTCACCCTGTCGACAACCTACCAAAAAAAAAAAAAAAAAAAAACGAAAGGAAAAGGAACATGTAACTTCACATTCTGCTACTATCAGTATACATCCCGGGATACTTAGCTAATTAATATTATCAACCATGAACTCTAAACTTCTGCGAGACATTTTAAATACTTGCATTTCTCTTTGAACAATTGTAACTAAAAAACTGCATGCCTTTTCTCTATGAACATTTTTCTTCTCACAAATGTGTTGCAGTGTTCAGTTAACGAAAGTTCACCTATATTTTTCTTCTAACAATTTTGTTATTCCGCTAATAAATCTTTACTTTAATGTACAAATGAAATATTTTATCCTTCCACATTTCAACAAACAGCCTTCAACCTTCTAATATTTAAATTGTAGGGAATTCGGACGTGTTTGGCACAAGTCCAATCTACCACGCATCACCGAGGCCCTTATATCTGTAACTAAAACCCCACCAAAAATAAAAGATTAGTGTGTATCGTTTAAAGCACTTGATTTTATGGACATGCATTGTATTCGGACAGAAACGATACTGTAATCTTGGTACACAAGTACAATCGATACGTTGATCGTGTTAAAGAGATTTTCTTTGTACTCGCATCGATCTCTGATTGAAACTTAATTCTAGATTTTTTTCATTATCAATTATGAAAATTCAGTATCGTTTTAATCAGTGCCAGGTATTTAATTCAACCTCATATAATTCAGAGAGTAGGGCCTCGTTTTTATCGAAAGATTCCTTTATCAACATTCTTGTCTCTGAAAGAAATTCATGACTGCAAATAAATTTTGCCGATAGAAGTGCTTTTCATTTCCGTGGCATGACAAAGAGTTGAACAATATTGTCTTTTTTCTGTCATAGTAATTAAATAGACGCTTTAGAGCATCTGAATAAATTATTTTATTTTAAAGAAATAAGTTATTTTATTTTAAAGAAATCCAATTAATATCAGCAGAGAATTCCGGGTAGTTTTCTAAAGTAGGAGTTCAGAAATATGGAAAAAACGGTAGAGTTCAATTTCTAGATAAGGTTTTGTGTATTTCATGCATATTACTCAGCACTTATAATAGGCATGAAACTATCTCTTCCATTAACTATAAGGAAAAATTAAACCGATTAACTTAGGTAGAGCTACCTTTGATTCGTTTTCTGAAATAGAATAGGCACCATGCTTAAATTGTTCCAGACACGTTCACTGGATAGACGTACAAGACAAGGAGGTCCTGGGTATGACAGTAAACTGCAACCGGCAGCAGAGCCTCTGATTTCGACGTTACGAGAAACGTGGAACCACCTCTTAATTGCTGTTGTTCCCAGGTTCACCCTGATCCGGGGTGGTAACATTTGTTAGGGTCCCAGCTATGGGAAAATAGTTAACCCTCTAAACAGGAGTCAAAACACTATCAAAGTATAAAAATACACTTTTAGGAGATGTATACATATATATACATAAGAATTATCAACAAAACATTTTTGAAGGAAAAGTATTACCAACAAAAGGTTTTTGAAAGAAAAATGCTACCAACAAAAATACGTTTCTGAAGGAAAAAATGTTACCAACAAAAATACGTTTCTGAAGCAAAAATATTACCAACAAAAATACGGTTTTGAAAGAAAAATATTACCAACAAAAATACGGTTTTGAAAGAGAAATATTACCAACAAAAATAATTTTCTGAAGGAAAAATGTTACCAACAAAAATACGGTTTGGAAGGAAAATTGTAACCAAAAAGTACGTTTCTGAAGGAAAAATGTTACCAACAAAAATACGTTTCTGAAAGAAAAAATGTTACCAACAAAAATACGGTTTGGAAGGAAAATTGTAACCAAAAAGTACGTTTCTGAAGCAAAAATGTTACCAACAAAAATACGTTTTTAAAAGAAAAAAATTACCAACAAAAATACGTTACTGAAAAACAAATATTACCAACAAAAATAGGTTTTTGAAGGAAAAATGTTTAGGATGCCATTGTGCGAACATGAGAGCAACGAAGAAGTTTTGGAGAGAAGAGAAACAAAAAGGAAACTTATAATTAACATCAGAAAGAGACAGCTGAAGGTTTTGTGACACATAATGAGGACGGTGGGCTTTGGAAATCTGATATCCAAAGGGAGGATAGATAGAAAGAGAGATAGAAAAAAACAAGGCATAACGTGCTTAAGCAAATGGATGAAAACAGTGTTTGGGAGAAATACAAAAACATTTTAAGAACAACAAGGAATAGGAAGATTTGGTGAGTCATGATCGCCTGCACCCTGAAGACACGGCACATGAAATAAGAATCTAAACTTATTTATAAATGGAACTTTTTCTCTGTGTGTGTATGTGTGTGTGTGAGTGTGTGTGAGTGTGCGTGTGGGTGTCCGTTACCTATAGACTCCGAAACGGTAGAACCGATTTTCTTGAAGATTTACACGGTTGTACTATAAGCGACTGCGAGTGTTCATAGCTAGGTTTTGTGTCTAGGTACCTCCGATAAATATCGAACATCGATAATCGAAAAAATCGGGTTATAGAAGGAGTGGTCCGATTTTAATCAAATTTCATACACTCATAGACAAAGACATAAGAAACGATATTCAGAAGTTTCAAGGTTGCAGTTCTTACAATAGTGCAGAAAATCGATAATATATATATATATATATATATATATATATATATAAGGCAAGATGTTTGTGTGTGTGTCTGTTTATCTGCCGATATGTCTGTATTTTTTTTCAGCCCTTTTATTTTAGTTTTTGCTTCGGGTTTGGCTCTAAGTAGGTATAATTGTAGTTCAGCAATCATACCATTTACTCAGAGGACTTATCTAGCCTTCAAAATTCAGTTTACGACCCAAAAACTTATTTATATCGATACCAGGAAATAAAAATTCGACTTATATACATTCATTTTTCTTTCAGTCTATGGTTTCGCTTTAACTGGAAACAACTATTGCTTTTTAGTTTTTCGTGGCAACGTCCAAAGAGTCTGAGCTCCAGCACCATGGGTTAGTTTTAAAGCTTTCATTACACCCGAGCAACGCCGGGCTATACTGCTATATATATTTTCATTGTAAACTAAACGAGCGACTTCTTCAAACTTGAGAAAATGTGGGCGCAATAAAACAAATTCTTCGATGTGATAGCGTCTATTTGCAATGCGAAAATTCACGCTGAACATCTTTTGAAATATTTGTTTCCTGAAGTAATAAAGTTTAAAATCTGGAATACTAAAAACACACAACAACTTTTCCTTTGATCATGTTGCACGGAACTGTCGGGTGAAAAACATTACGTCCAGGGCGCACGATTTTTACGTCCGTTCTTTAGTCATATTCCAGTGATGTTGCTGCCATAAGGTTTTTTTTTTCATCGAAGAACAACACCCGCCTCTTCCAGAAGACATATCGCGAGTTCACCTGTGATTCTTTGGTACTTTTGATAAAACCAGATTCTGTTTATAATAGTACAGGCCAAAGGTTTTGTCACGAAACAAGCCACATCGCTCTTAGAAGACGCCTCCCGGTGGCTCCTTAACCAATACGTCATTTATATGTACTAGATGAACCCATGAAAAAATTCGCGAATCATATAACACCATTTCCATGATTTCGAATCAAATTCAATGGATGTTGATTAAGAAATTTGCACCCGTATTAATATTCTTTCATCACTCTTAGCAATTCTATAATTATTATTTGATTAGTGGTTGCGATTAAATGTGATATTCTTGCAAATTCTATTTCCAGATATCTATATTTTCTTCTATGTGCCCTGTCCCTTCAGAACGTAAGCGATCGTGGCTTTGTGACACTATCTCACGCGGTGATGCTTTCGCTTCTCCCGCGGAGATGCTTTCCTTTGGTTGGTTTAAAACAATGGAGAGATAAATTGAAATTGGTGATATTATTAATGTTTTATTGCGTCACGCGATGTGAGCTTAGAAAAAAAAATAATGTTAGTACCATCAAGTGCTTCTAAAAACACGGGAGCATAAAATAAAGTTATTTTGGATAAATATACATTTCTCGTCTTTCATGATTTACGCCTCTTTTCATGTTCAATATGGATTTCTCTTGGATTTGAAACGTATTCCGCTAATCTGAAAACGCCAAAAAGACAAAACAAGTGTCAGAGTGATTTGATAAGGTCACCCAGATGTCGAGGCCGCTGTGTACCCAACAGTCCAAAATGACCCGAGCTGGATTCGGTTCGGTGTGAGTTGGAATGATCTCATTGGTCGAGCTAAGACATCCACAAATCGAATGGGCGGAGACCAATTTTCATTGGCCGAAGACTGTGAGCCGGCCGGATCCCCAGAGAGGATCGAAACTGGTTATAAAAATAGATGCTCGACAGGAAAAGTACAGTTGGGAAGCAGTTATATTCAGAGTCTGTGGAAGTTTTTCGAGTTGGGTGACAGTTTTTGAATTAGAGCTGCTATCAGTGGAAATGTAGCGGCTGGGGGAAAAATGGCCCAGCCGGGGAGCCATGACCCACGGCTGGTCGCCCACCATGGAACCTATGGGTAAAGAGTTAATTTCGAGTGAAGTCTGCTGCAAATTAACTCAAAGAAGTTAATTTGGAATAATGCGCCATCGACATGAAACCCGAAAGAACGTTATTTTTTATTTTTTATCACGGGAAAATCGAAAATTCTGAATCTTCGTTCGTTCAACCTCGGCAAACTCCGTTAAACTCTGATAAGGACCTGAAAGAACTTTGCTGTTTTAGAAGTTACATAGGAAAATTGACAATCCTGATTATAGAGAATTAATGAAAAGACTTTTAATGAAATACAAGAGACTTTGGCGAATATTTAAATATTTGAAGAAATCTGTTTATTTCAACGTTAACGAAACTTAGACATTTTACTTGAAGATTAGAAGCTATGATGCTTTTGGCGAACTTTCTCTCTCCGTTGTAAAAATCATTTTCGACGATTGTATATCATTTTCGACAACTGTATTCTTGGGAAAAGACAGACATTGTTTTTTCTTTATATAAAGATATTCTACGTAGCTCTCCAGGCGGGTTTGACTTCGTTCATTTATTTTATTAAATTTTTTTTAGTGCCGTGTTTATTTTTTTTTTCAACCCACAAGTGTACACCAGTGTCCGGACTGGCTAAAAGGAAAGACTATTGAAATTGCACGACGAGAATTCTGGGATCTAATCACAACGTGGGACAGTGGTCCGTTGTTGCAAAAGACGTCCTGTAACCCAGCTTTTGTGGCGACATCATCGGACGGGATCGTCCCGACCAGCGACTGCGACCAGACCAACCGTACGACCGGGTGGCAGTGTCACAACTGGGATCGTCACAACCGTCATTGAGGACGAGCGTCACATTAGACAGACGGCCAGCCAGGCTGAGGCGTCACATCTGGTGCCGTTTCGACCAGGATCTGAATTGAGGGCAGCAGTCCTGTGCAGAGTGTTACATCTTTCCCACATCTCCCTATCCTATATATATATATAGTACTGTGTAAAAGTATTTGGACAAGAACTATTTTATCTTTTATGAGGCATCAAAATAAAATTTAAAATCACCCCTGTTCTAACACTTTTGCACAATCCCAGTAGTGTGTAAAAGTATTACGACAGGGGTGATTTTTGCCAAACACCTCACTGAAATTCAAATACAGGGTGAAAAGCCAAGTAAATTGCTAATAAATATTGATTATTTAAAACTAGGTGTAAAAGAAATATATTAAAAAGAAGTTATATTAAATTTTTCCTATTTTCAGTGAAACAAGTTATTTTGAAACTACTCATTATTCTATTATTCTTGGATATGACTAACTTTTTTTTATTCCTCTCTCTTGAATTGATAAATCTAATGTTACTTTGCAAGACCCACTTTGGGAATAAAATACAAGCTGTTTGGCAGGAGATACCATTAGATACATTGAAGAAGCATGTGATGTCAATGCCTGACAGAATGAAGGCTGTGATTAAAGCAAAAGGCTATTATACTAAATATTAAATTTATTTTGTAAATAGTAATTTTTTCTTGTTAAATCTTTTGTTGAGTAAATCAAATAAAATTACTTTAATATAATTGTTTATTTTCTGTCAATATGCCTCATAAAAGATAAAATAGTTCTTGAAATACTTTTGCACAGCACTATATATATATATATATATATATTAGAAAAATTAAAGCAGATACGTTATTTCATGGTAAATCGGAAGAATGGGCCTATTTCAGGAGATCCACATCAGCTTCCATCTTTATTTTACAAAGTATTTTACACGAAGATTCGTGTAAAATACTTTGTAAAATAAAGACGGAAGCTGATGTGGATCTCCTGAAATAGGCCCATTCTTCCGATTTACCATGAAATAACGTATCTGCTTTAATTTTTCTTATATTTTTTCTATATTTATTTATATGCAAATATGTTTAGAGCTCTCTTAGAGAGTTATCCTACCACTGTATGTACAGGATACTCCTTTGGATTCTTCTATACCCACACTTCATGCTGATTGATATATATATATATATATATATATGCTATTTTAAGAGAGGGATGATAAAGATATATATATATCTTTATCATCCCCCTCTTAAAATAGCATTAATAGATTCTTTTTATTCTTCTCGTCGGATACTGAATTTGCCGGGTGTTGCCTATAGAATAAGTGATTCAACTGAACACCTTCTCAGCATGAGGTAGATGTGCTTGAGATCACTGTACCGAGAGATAAAGACCAGAGATTTCACACACAGAGTTCCGGGATTATTTCGCGGAACGACAGGGCTTCTCCCCGACAGAGTCAGGAATTCCAAATTACTCCTACGGACGTCTGGCATCGTTCAATGTAGCTGGCCACTTGCCATTTGCACTAATATGAACTTTTACAAAGGGCATTGAAAGAAATATAAAATTCCACAATAAATAAATAAATAAATAGATCTTCTTCTATGTGCCCTGTCCTTTCAGGACGTAGGCGATAATGTCTTTCCACGTCTCCTTATCCCTGGTGGCTCTTAGTAGGTTTCCTCCTGTTACACTACGCAACCGTCGTTTCGTCATCCACTTGCTCAGGCCCTTCAAATATATCATCCTGTATCTTTTTCCTTCTATCTGACCTGTCAGTATCAGCTTCTCCAAGCCCTCCTTCCTCATTGCCTGTCCCAGGAACTTCAGTTGTCTCTTCCTGATGCTCACTGTTAGCTTACTTTTTGTTGCCATTTTTTCCAACACCTCATCATTGCTTACATGTTCGGTCTATGGTATCCGCAGCATCCTTCTGTAGAACAACATTTCCACTGCTTCAAGTTTTAAAAAAATAACCTCGATTGGTATTTAAAAATGCAACGTTTCTTTTAATTGCTGACCAACAACAACAACTTTCTTCCTGAATTTCAACGCAATTTTATTTTGAATTTCGAAATCATTTTACGTCGTCGGTGGTCGCCATTGAAGAATTCATCTTTTTATTAGGAGTTATTTTTCCGCGTCGGTTTGAGGTCACAAATGAAGAAGTGGGATGCATCAGTGAAGATGTAGGGTGCGTGTTCTTTTCAACCGTCAGGGGTCACAAGTGAAGCTATAGGGACATGGTTAATGTTTCTTGGTTCGGCCTTGTGTCAGACTTAACCGAACTCCTTACTGCTTAAAACTTTTATCCTTTTTATCAGAAGGTTGGTTGTTGGAATGTGTGTATTTATGGAATAGTAGAAGAATAAACTATACATTTTTCTTGTTAAAATAGTAATTCATTCAAAAGAAAAAATAACCATCATTCGTAGAAATTAATGTCTAATGAGAAAATTGAAGGTATCAAGAATTTGTCTTTTAGTATTAATTAGTTGAAACAGTTTATGCGTACTTAGGTATGTATGTGCGAGTGGTTATTTGGTATAAATGTCTTTGAATGGAGAAGAAGAAGTACGAGAATTCAGCACATGAGAAAGAAAGAGAAGAAGGACAACGTGCGAAGCGACCTATGTCCGGATCGTAGTTGAAGTTTCTCCCGTTACATTTTAGTAGTTTAATTCTTTGACCCAAAGAGTTGTGAGTTCAGTACCTGGCAACAGTAGTTACGAACAAAAACTTACGGTTGAGTTAAAAAGAGATGCTTAAAAAGTAAATGAATGGAAAAAAAGCAGGTAAAATAATTTTATTTTTTAATAAAATTCAACCGCAGTATTTTTTGTCATTTTTAATGACACACACACACACACACACACACACACACACACACACACACACACACACACACACACACATATATATATATATATATATATATCTTTATTCAAATTTTATTCAAAATTTTTAAGTTTTTGTTTTCGATCGTTGCTGATGAAGCGATAATTTTCTCGTTGAAATGGCCATCCAACGAAATTAAATTTCGAAATTTTAGAATTACTTCATATATATATATATAGTATATATATATATATAAGTTTTTGAGATATGATAAAGAGATCACTCGACTAGCGGTCGAGAGCGAGGGAAAATTTACTCTCCCCAAAATCATTTAACTCGACCGACTCCATTTACTTAATAGCCGAGTTCGAATTTCAATTTAATTCATTGTATTCACTTACGCGCAAATACCTATGGGTAAGGTTTTAATTCGTCTCTTTCCTCCAGTTACAGGTTAAATAACAGGAAAAATTTGGTTCTATAGCCTTGGCTGGCAACCAGTCTACCGCAGAAAGAAATGAGCTACTGCGGGAAAATCATCTGTCCAGTCAGTCATGTCTCTCTGGAGACATGATCCCCAAGCGTGTATCACATATGGCATGTATCTTACTGAATAAATGAAGCGTCGTCACAGTTTATTAGAAAGACAATAGTGAGGCAGCGTCGGCTCAGAATATTCTCTTTGCTACAAATTATTAAATTTTACTGCCAGTTATGGAAGCTCTAGCTACGTGTTTGCTCTTTAACAGTGCCTTATTATTTTATATCTTGCAATTTTTAGTTGAGTATTGAAGAGTATTTAAGAATATATATATATATATATATATATATATATATATATATATATATATATATATATATATATATATATATCGTCTTTGAGATTTGAAAAAGAAATCACTCAACCGGTGGTCGAGAGCGAGAAAAAATTTACTCGCCCCAATATCCTTTTACTCCATTTTCTTAATAGTCGTCTTACATAAACATAGCGTCAAACGCTGACAAAAAACAAAAAATAAAATTCTAATTAAAAATTTCGAACGTGTTAGAAAGGATCTAAAAGTTTTTAAAAAATAATAACAATAAAATTTAATTTTTCCTCTTAATAATAGCATAAATATTGTGATGACAAAACTTTGTTTTTATTAAATTTGAGCCCTTTTAACATCATGATATGCTGTTTTTGTTGAGTGGAGGTACCTATATTCGTAGTGACTTTCATCCGTTTGACTACAACCTCCATCTCATAGCTATTAAAAAAATAACAAACGTGATTTTCTCAACAATTTTCTGAAAAAAATGACTTCGTTGTATAATTTGTTTGTTGGTGCGTGGTTGAAAGAAGTATGCACATATTTTTTTCTTTCTTTCATATGTTCGTTTTTACTTTTCGTAAGCGGGGAGCAAATATAGATGTTGAGTCAAAGATAATATTTTTCCAAATGAGTTTCAAAAAATCTGTGAGGGTCTTTAATCTGGGCGACAGAAATATTTTGACTTCACGCTTGAATCGTTAATTAAACGAATGTTTACACTGACCGGAACGATAAAAGCGAGACAGGAACTTGTTAATCTAAATTCCATTTATCAGATCTTGTTTTGGTTATTGCGTGATGTCACTGTCTTTTGTTTAACCACACATTTCGACGTATATCATAATGTCATTGTAGATTATTCTAAGTAACTTGCGAATTTTAAATGGCATAGTTTTTGGTTGTAAAAGGAATCAGATTTCTTTCTTCTGTATTTGAAGGGACACGTTTCATTGCGAGATGTTTAATCGACCGCGATAATCCAATAAACTTTAATCGCCTAATTAAGTTTTTAATTGATTGAGCCGATCGGGCGAGTGAAATATCAATATATATGTGTGTGTGTGTGTGTGTGTGTGTGTGTGTGTGTGTGTGTGTGTGTGTGTGTGTGTGTAGATTTCATTAAAACGAGTCAATATTATTTACGAATTTGCATGTCTTTTGAAGAACTGTGTTCTTGATCCACAAATTCATGAATAATTATATCGGCCATACAACTACGAAACTATCTCGGAGACTATTTTTAAGTGTAAGTATAAAATTTCAGGATTTGCACATTTACTTCGGGGGGATCAGTTTCTCATTCAATGTTATAGTAAATCGAGCCTCCATTTTGAAACCAATTGCCGGTACGACATTACTGCCGCCTGTAAATTTGTTCATTATGAAATTTTTTGGACTTTTTTCAGTGCAATATTATCTTTTACGCCTTAAACTTTACGAATGACCAAAAAATTTGCAAAAATTTCAATATTTGAACAATTTTAGCAGGGTGGGACCAGTTTCTCATACAACCTTATAGTGAAAATAGAGCATGGATTTACTTTAACGTTGATAAGAAACTGACCCTCCTACAAATTTGTTGAAATATTGTAATTTTTCAAATTATTTTATTTTATTTTATTTTTTTTGAAAATCGGAAAGTTTAAGTAACAATCGATAGAACTGCGCTGAAAAAAAGAAAAAAAAAATGAAAAAAAAAAAAATGAAAAAAAAAAAAAATGAAAAAAAAAAATGAAAAAAAAAAATGAAAAAAAGAAAAAAAAATGAAAAAAAAAAAAACGAAATTAAACGTGGTGGTAGTCTGCTTCAGGTCCACCAAATTTTCTCTTTTTTTTTTAATTTTAAATTATAAAAGAGTATTCAAGGCAAGTTAAACAAATTTTAATTTAAAATAAAATTTATAATTTCTAAAGAGTGCCAAAAATTTAAACCAACAAACAAAGAATGAATCCAAATTCGTAATTTCTTAGAGTGAATTAATATTTGCAATATGTGCAATATGTGCAAATACCCTTAGATAAGGCTCTATAGCCTGAGTTGGCAACCAGTCTACCACAGAAAGAAGTGGCAACGTACTGCGGGAAAAATCTTCTGCTTAATCAATCATGGATCGAGAGAGACATGATCATCCAAGCGTGTATCACGCAGCGGACATTGGAACATTGTTGGAACCTCGCCGGTTGTTTTGCTACCTACAAGGTTACTGGTGTGTTGTGTTGGTATCCCGCGGTTGTATATCTTGGTCTTGGTATATTCAGTTAGTTACTTGTAATACGATTGATCCATGGCAGATTCAGAGTTGGGTCACTCGACAGATTCGTTATTCACTCAACTCCGATTACTCGTTATTCGCTCATCACTCCAGACTTCTGTCTGGTGCTTATATGGTTATTTTAGTGGTCACATGCTGAGAGACATACAAGTACGAAAGGTAAATTCATAAGCTTTAACCAGCAAGTCTCTTTAGTTTTGTAAAACATTCGACATATTTTATAGATTAACCTAAAACAATTGAACAAACTGTCTTCAGTCAATTATATGTCGTACGTCATACACGCTTGGGTGATCATGTCTCAAAAGAGACATGACTGACTGGGCAGAAGATTTTCTATCCTGCTATTTAAACTATCGTTGAACAGAGAAGAGACGGATTCTAGTAATAATTAGTAATTAGTGGGGGATTAGTTTATTACTTCATAAGAATAGAAAATCGATCCCCCACTTTATGCCCAGTAAAAGCTTTACTTATGTTTCCAACTATTATCTTCATTAAGTCAGTTAAGTGCCATACGTGATACACGCTTCGGGCGATTGTATCTCGAAAAAGACATGACTGACTGAGCAGAAGATTTTCTATATAACTTAATCTGTCCTTTTATTTAACCCATAGCTGGAGAGAAGAGATGGATTAATAGCTTTCTCAAGGATATTTGCGTGTAAGTGAATACAACTGGAATTCGAACTCGGCTCTCCGATTTCTCTTTCCGAGTTGATATCTACCGCACCAAGAAGGTAAACCAATAAAATAAATCGAATCTTTTGCATATCTTTAAAAAAAGATGTGAAAATCCGCATTCGCTATTTCTGTCTGCATGAATTCTCTTAGGAGTTAAATTATTTTGCCTTGGTCAGATATGTCTCTCCTTGGGGGATACACTGATTCCAACGATAATCTACCAATTCGATGCCTTTTTTTGTAGAATGATTTGTATTTGGCCTCAAAATATGCCTCAGTTTCCGATATCACTTCTTCATTGGAGCCAGATCTCATTCTCTGGAGCATCCTTTTGAGGTCTGTAAATAGCCAGTAGTCGCTGGGGGTTAGATCTGGAGAATAGAGTGGATTGCAGAACTAATTCGAAGTACAATTCATGTAGTTTTGCCATCGTTACTATCGATTTGTAATAGTGAGTTATATGAATGGAAGATCACGTTTTCTTCTTCATTTGTGGCCGTGTCTGGCGATTTTTCCTTCAAATGCACCGAAAATGCTATATAATGTTCACTATTAATGGTTCTTTCTTTCTCAAGGTAATCGATGAACAACATATCTTGTGCATCAACAAATATGGAGGCCAAGTCTTGCCTACTGATGTTTGCCGGTTTGGTCGCTTTAGACGGCTTTCATTGCTGCTGTCCACTCATTTGACTGCCGATTTGACTTGCCGATCCATCTCATCACATCAGGGGTGATGTGATGGATCCATGTTTCATCCATTGTCATGTGTTTACGCAAAATCTCATACTCATTTGACTTGCCGATCCATCACATCACATCAGGAGTGATGTGATGGATCCATGTTTCATCCATTGTCATGTGTTTACGCAAAATCTCTTTTTTGTTTCGTTGAAACAGTTGCAAACAACGCTCTGGATCGTCGACTCGATTTTGAGAATTGAATAGCAGGACAAACTGGGTGCTATAGCCTTGGTTGGCCACCAGGCTACAGCAGAAAGAAATCGGAACCTACTGCAGGAAAAATCTTCTGCTTCGTCAGTCATAGATCGAAAGAAACATGATCATCCAAGCGTGGATCACGCAGCGCACATTGGAACACTGCGCAATGTGAGCAATCCATTTTGAGCACAGCTTTCTCATTGACTAATATTTATGCAAAATGGTGAATATACTATTTTCTGATATGTTAAAAATCCTCTGCTTTCTCACATTGCTTCAATTTACGATCGGCCAATATGTGTTTGGGAAGTTTTTTTAGTGTTTTCCGAGACAACTGACGATTTTGGATGATCTGAACGTTATGCCAAATAAAGGTAGGGGATACTAAAATCAAGCAAATACAAACATTTAATTACCTAGGAAGTGTTCTAACAGAAGACGGAAAGTGCGACATAGAGATCTGAAGGCGAATTGGCATGGCGAAGGACGCGTTCCAGAAGCTAAATAAAGTACTAAGACAGGAATATTTCCCTAGAAACAAAGAAGAGAGTGCTAGAATTCTATGTGATGTCAGTTCTTCAATACGGAAGTGAATGCTGGACAATATCATCAAAAATGAGGAAAAAACTTGAAGCACCGGAAATGTGGTTCTACAGAAGGATGCTGCGGATATCATGAACCGAGCATGTGAGCAATGATGCGGTTTTTGAAAGAATAGCATTAAAAAAAAACTAGCAGTGAGCATTAGGAAGAGACAACTGAAGGACATGCAATGAGGAAGAAGGGCTTGGAGAACCTGATACTGACAGGCCAGATAAAAGGAAAAAGTGACAGAGGAAGGCAGCGAATAACTTATTTGAAGGGCCTGATCAGGTGGATGATGGAACGGAGGTTGCGTGCTGTAACAGGAGAAAACATATTAAGAGCCACCAGGGATAGGGAGACGTGGAAAGCTATGATCGCCTACATCCCGAAAGGATAGGGTACATAGAAGAAGAAGAAAAATAAGTGCGTGTAGCATCATTTCTGTCTCTACGCCTGCGTTTAAAGTCAGCATACCACCTCTTAAACGTTGTTTACGACGGGGCAATTCGAATAACACTTATCAAGCCATTGCTTTGCTTGAACAGTATTTTTCCATTTTGTTATGTTGCATGTACAGAAATATTGTGAAATAAATACAGACAACGTAATAGTATAAAGTAGGTGTATTACCAGGAAGAAAAGTATTTACAAAAGAGGCGGTTTAGTAGAATACAGACCGAGGGTTTAGTAGAACGTATTGTCGTGAGACGTCAGAGTTTGACAAATAGAACACTTCCGGTCCAATACCGTAAATACCCGACTGACTCGTTCACTCGGCTTACTTCCTCGACTGACTTCCAAGGTACTCCTCGAGGTATCATCACTACTACTTTATGTCGTGCTTAGAACAGTCCATTACTGTAGAAAAAGGTGGAGAGCGCCCAACACCTTTAGAAAGCAATGGTTTATCAACACACGAGATTCAGATTTTTCCATTCTTCTGAACATTTGCAACAATAGCTTCACTTAAATAACTGCATTTTGTAAACTAATAATTCGATTGGGCCCAAATTCTGTCACGTGCCATTTGAAGGTTAGTAATTCATAAAAAAATCATATAGATTTTTTTTTATTAGTGATGCTATCTATATGTCAGGCCCAGGACTTATTGATGCGTAATAAATCTATGAGCCCACAGTTTTACCTGGAAATAAACAATGCAGTTATTCATAAGAAGAGTTAAAATTAATTAATGCAAGGTTTCACAGTTCTAGCATTATTTTTCATATCCAGGCTGTGATCTTTGCAGTCCACCCCTGCAATTTGTTCCTCCAAATGTAAATGAGTTACGATTGAATATTTCTGTGTTTTATTCTGCCGATTTTGTGTGCATGTGCGTGATTAATTGAATATCTTCTTCTTCTATGTGCCCTGTCCCTTCAGGATGTAGGCGATCATGGCTTTCCACGTTTCCCTACCCCTGGTGGCTCTGAGCGCACCTTCTGTTACAACATGCAATCCTCGATCCGTCATCCACCTGATTAGGTCCTTCAAATATGTTATCCATTGCTTTCCCATGTCTCTTTTTCCCTCTGTCTGGCCTGTTAGTATCAGATTCTCCTAGCCATCCTTCCTCATTGCGTGTCCCAGGAATATCAGCTGTCTCTTCCTGATGCGCAGTATTAATTTCCTTTTTGTTTCCATCATTTCCAAGACCTCATCATTGCTCACATGCTCGATCCATGATATTCGCAGCATCTTTTTGTAGAACCTCATTTCAGTTGCTTCAAGTTTTTCTTTCATCTTTGATGATATTGTCCAGCATTCACTGCTATATTGTAGAACTGACATCACATAGCAATCCAGTACACACTTCTTTGTTTCTAGCGAAATTGTCCTGTTTCTTAGTACTTTACTCAACTTCTGGAATGCTTCTTTCGCCACGCCAATTCGCCTTCGGATCTGTTTCGCACTTTTTTTTTTTAATCATCTCACCCCAAGCAAGGCATTCCACTGCCACTATTGCGCATGGGGCTACATAGGGGAAGGTAAAGAGAAGGAGTGGATAGACATAGGGAATGTCAGGAGAAAGGTGACAGATGAGTAATGATAGCGAGGATGAGGGTCGGACAGATGGGAAGAGTGCTTGATAGAATGAGAGCAGGTTAGTGTGTTAGGAGGTGTGTATTGACCTTACATTTAAACTCCTGGAGATTGTAGCCGTCGGGGAAGCAATCGTTTGGAAGAGAATTCCACAGTCGGGAAGTGCGAGGAAAGAAACTGTTGGAGTAGAAGTTACGGTTGCATTTTATCGGTTTCACTGTAAAAGGGTGGGATCTAGTTGCTAATCTAGTATCTCGTGCAAATTCGTATTTAGGGGGCACCAGTGATCTAAGTTCATCGGAGCAGAAGCCGTGAAAGTATTTATAGAAAGTATTTATATTTCTGTTATAGCACTTCCGAGGTATTTAAATTTTTGTGCCTGGTTGATTCTCGTACCCCCGACCTGTTGAATGTAAGTGCGTGTAATTCATGTCTGCACCCCCAGGAGAGATATTCTTTATAAGATGGATATCTGTATTCATCTTTCCATACACAATTCGAGAGAGACATGATCATCTAAACCTGTATCACGTATGGCATTTAACTGACTGATCTGGATAAAAGAATTGAATAGCAGGACAAACTGGGTGCTATAGCCTTGGTTGGCCACCAGTCTACAGCAGAAAGAAATCGGAACCTACTGTGAGAAAAATCTTCTGCTTAATCAATCATGGATCGAGAGACATGATCATCTAAACCTGTATCATGTATGGCATTTAACTGACTGATCTGAATAAAAGAATTGCATAGCAGGACAAACTGGGTGCTATAGCCTTGGTTGGCCACCAGTCTACAGCAGAAAGAAATCGGAACCTACTGTGAGAAAAATCTTCTGCTTAATCAATCATGGATCGAGAGAGACATGATCATCCAAGCGTGTATCACGCAGCGGACATTGGAACATTGTTGGAACATCGCCGGTTGTTTTGCTACCTACAAGGTTACTGGTGTGTTGTGTTGGTATCCCGCGGTTGTATATCTTGGTCTTGGTATATTCAGTTAGTTACTCGTAATACGATTGATCCATGGCAGATTCAGAGTTGGGTCACTCGACAGATTCGTTATTCACTCAACTCCGATTACTCGTTATTCGCTCATCACTCCAGACTTCTGTCTGGTGCTTATATGGTTATTTTAGTGGTCACATGATGAGAGACATACAAGTACGAAAGGTAAATTCATAAGCTTTAACCAGCAAGTCTCTTTAGTTTTGTAAAACATTCGACATATTTTATAGATTAACCTAAAACAATTGAACAAACTGTCTTCAGTCAATTATATGCCGTACGTGATACACGCTTGGGCGATCATGTCTCAAAAGAGACATGACTGACTGGGCAGAAGATTTTCTATGCTGCTATTTAAACTTTCTTTATATAATAAATATAATACACTATATTCGTGGATATTTGTATTCATCTTTCTATGCACAATTCGATAAGTCTGATCTAAATTTGCAGAGTTTAGATGATAAAATGTTTGAAGAAGATATTATGAATTGTGCATCTCGATTGACTTAATGTCGCATTTAAAATATTGACTGGTAAAATATCGGGGCATTTATCAACGCGACAAGATGAACAGTTTCTTCTGCCGATAGACACTGTTGCGATAGTATCACAACAAGCATTATTTATAGATATTGCTGCTAAAAGTTCAGTCAATACTTGTCCTGTAGAGTTATCACTGCCGGTTCTATCGACCGCAATTGGTGTGATGGTTAACGGGCGTAGTCAATTGTATTCACTTTCGCAACAGTACCTATTGGAAATTTGTGAACCCACCACTTCTCTCCCAATCACCAGCTTATTTAGGAGGGCAGACTGGATTGTCTAGCCAGGGTTGGACGCCAGGCTCGGAAAAATAAATAATGAATTCTACTGTCGAGAAATAAAAGAAGAGTTTTTTTTTTTAATGAAAATATGACTGAAGAGATAATCAAATATAGAGCCGAGTATATAAGTCAATTTAGCGTGAATATTAGCCAGTCTAGGAGAATTAAAGACTCCAAAATCAGAACTGCCTCTAGAATTTTGTCTTCGACCAGTCGGTAGATCTATCTATCTATCTATCTATCTATCTATCTATCTATCTATCTATCTATCTATCTCAGTCTGTTCATATCTATCTATCTATCTATCTATCTATCTATCTATCTATCTATCTATCTATCTATCTCAGGCTGTTCATATCTATCTATCTATCTATCTCAGGTTGTTCATATCTATCTATCTATCTATCTATCTATCTATCTATCTATCTATCTATTTCAGGCTGTTCATATCTATCTATCTATCTATCTATCTATCTATCTATCTATCTATCTCAGGCTGTTCATCATCTATCTATCTATCTATCTATCTATCTATCTATCTATCTATCTATTTCAGGCTGTTCTATCTATCTATCTATCTATCTATCTATCTATCTATCTATCTATCTATCTAGCTCAGGCTGTTCATATCTATCTATATATCTATCTATCTATCTATCTATCTATCTATCTATCTTTTTTTTTTTTTTATAAGCGTTTCACCCCGAGCAAGGCATGTCACTGCCACTACTGCGCAGGGGGCTACGTAGAGTGGAGAAAGGCTGATTAAATATAGGAAATGACAGAGGGTGGGTGATAGGCGGGTAAGGATACCGAGAATGAGGGTTGGGTAGATGAGAGTGTTGTGAGAATAGTTGGGAGTTAGTGTGATAGGAGGTGTCTATTGACCCTACATTTAAACACCTGGAGATTGTAACTGTCGGTGAGAGAGCGGCAGCAGCCGGTCTGCCAAGTCAGTATCAACCACGTTACAGATCCTCCTTTGTATTTTGTCAAGAAGCCCAAGGAGAGCAGCAGGGGCACCCGACCAGATATGGCAGCAATATTCAATACACGGGCGGATGGTAGATTTGTATATGTGCAGAATAGATTCAGGTGGGAAAAATTTCCGGGCCCTGCACAGGGAGCCCACTTTCATAGCAGCAGATTTGGCAATGGATTCAATATAGTCATTCCATTTGAGGTCCGCCGAGAGTGTAAGGCCAAGGAGGCCTAGTATTTTACTCTCTGGGAGGCTAGCCTGTCCCATACTAATGGGAGGTAGATGCGATTGTCTATGGTGATTAGTTGATAACAGCTTTGTTTTGGAGGTATTGAAATTTACCAACCATTTCCTACCCCAGGCCACTACGGATTGGAGGTCCCTTTCAAGTACGGCAGCGAGGTTCACTTTGTCGTCCAGACCTGGTTTCTGATCGATGCGGGAGTAGATTGTTGTGTCGTCGGCATACATGCCAACTTGGGATCTAATGGTGTCGGGGAGATCATTAATGTAGATCAGAAAGAGCGTGGGACCTAGGATAGAACCTTGAGGGACGCCCGCGTTCGTATGGTAGTTTTGGGAGGCATCCCCATTTAATACCACCTTCAATGTGCGGTTAGAGAGGAAAGACTGGATGAGGTCAAACAGATGTCCAGTTATCCCATAGCTCCGCAGTTTGCACAAGAGGCCAGCATGCCAGACCCTGTCGAATGCTTTGGAGATATCCAAGGCAACGGTTCGGGCTTCACCATTCTTGTCGAGTGCCTGGTATATGTACTCGGTAATGGTCGTTAGCATATCAGCATTAGACCTGGTGAAGCGAAACCCATACTGTTTGTCAGAGAGAAGCCCGTTGGCCATAAGATGCTGAATCACCTCGGCGTTGATAATGGCTTCGAAAACTTTGCCAAAGATTGGAAGGAGACTAATAGGACGATAATTGGCGGGGTCTGAGGGTTCGCCAGAATTCTTAAATACAGGAACTACGCAGGAGGACTTCCAACAGGCAGGAAAGCAGGAAGCAGATAGGCAGAGGTTATAGAGTTTAGAGAGGACAGAGGAGAGTTCTGGGGCACATTTCTTCAGTACTATGACTGGGATACCGTCACCGCCGCTCTATCTATCATGTTTATCTCTCTCTGTCTATTAATCTGTCTTTCAGTCTCATTCTGTTCATATATCTGTCTATGTATTTCTCTGTCACGTTCAAATCTATCTATCTATCTATCTATCTATCTATCTATCTATCTATCTATCTATCTATCTATCTATGTAAAAAACCCAGTCTATTCCTATGTTCAAGGGTTAATATCTATCTATAACTTTATATACCTAACATGCACATTTTTTATCTACTTTCTTAAAGAGGGCGTACCAAATTATCCATCATTCCTCTTGTGATTTTTTCCGGCCGTTCTTTTAAGAAATAGAAAATCTTTGTCTTCATATCAGCAGATAATTGAACATAGTAATACAGCACTAATATTGGAACAATAGATAGATAGATAGATAGATAGATAGATATGACCATAATGAACATAGATAGATAGATAGATAGATAGATAGATAGATAGATAGATATGAACAGCCTGTGATAGATAGATAGATAGATAGATAGATAGATAGATAGATAGATAGATAGATAGATATGAACAGCCTGAGATAGATAGATAGATAGATAGATAGATAGATAGATAGATAGATAGATAGATAGATAGATACTAGATAGATAGATAGATAGATAGATAGCCAGCCATGAACAGATTGAGATAGATAGAGAGACTTAGACAGACAGACTTAGACAGACATGAACAGACAGACCGACAGACAGAGAGAGACAGACATGAACAGAGATACATCCTTGTGCAAATTAATAAAAACAAATCGAATACTGACTTAGGATCTTTTACCCTTTTCTTGATCATGTATACGTCGCCACTTGGCATTGTTTTTCTCTTTCAACTGCAGTTTCTTCTACGTTTTACATATATATATATATATATATATATATATATATATATATATAGATAGATAGATAGATAGATAGTGATGCCAAGTCAGTGAATAGATTGGTTAATCAAAAAAGATCTATTTCACAAAAAAATATAAAGCGATAGATCTGCACAGAGAAACAATGGATATTATCTGTAGCATTATGATAAACATAACGGAAAACCCAACAAATCATCAAAAGTGCTCATATGCTCACATCATCAGACAACGATTTTATTTAGAAAATCTTCTCAGAATATCCAAAAATATTTTTTCAAAGAAATAGATATCAATTACCAGAATCCAGAATAGATCTCTTTAGGGCTTACGGCCATATCATGTTGCATACATCGGTTCTCGCTCGACAACCGAAGTTAAGCAACGTTAAGACTAGTCAGTACTTAGATGGGTGACCGCTCGGGAATACCAGGTGCTGTAAGCATATAGTGACGGATGTGCGTTGTGTTGCAGTGGATATCGTCTCGGAAAGAGAAATCGGTGAGCCCAATTCGAATTCCAGTTGAATACCCTGCATTCACTTAAGCACTGTTACCCTTGGGAAAGTTATTAATCCGTCCCTTCTCTCCAGTTATGGGTTAAATAACAGGGTAGGACTTGGGGACCCTGCCCTTAAAAGCAAATCCCAATGAATCTTGATACTCCAAAAGAAAAATGTATTACTCGACACAAAACTTATATAAAAACAAAAATAAATTGTTGAAAGAAAAAGGTATTACTAGCAATAAATAAATAAATAATTTAGTTGGCAATGAATGACCCGCCGAGGTTGATATGCCATAAAAAACAAACAACCAAACCAACCAAGAAATCTTTAATCTTATCTTGTAAGGTCATATAGGTTAGGGAAGAAAGTGTTTATTTGTCAGAATAAGTGGCCATAAATCCACATGCACACCCCGCCATTTAGTGCATAAATTTCCTTCTTTTTTTGACACTCCACCCACGTCTATTGAACAGGTGTAGAGGCTCATCCCTTGTTCCCTGTTTAGGATGTGGTCCCCGGCTTTCTCTTTTCCAACCTTTTCACTCTTTTCGTTTTTCGTTTTTTTCAATCGGAGTAGATAGACTAAACTATCGCCCGGTTTGACACTCCACTCACGTCTATTGAACAGGTGTAGAGGCTCATCCGTTGTTTCCTGTTTGGGATGTGGTTGCCGGCTTTCTCATTTCCAATCTTTTCACTCTTACGTAGCCCCCTGCACATCAGTGGTGTTACCGCCTTGCTCGGAGTGATATGATTAAAAAAAAAAAAATTAAAACAGGACGGATGTGCGTTGTAGTAAAGTTTATGTAGCCTCGGAACGACAAAAAGGGGAGCCGAGTTCGAATTCCAGTTTAATTCATTGTATTCACTTACGCGCAAATACCTATGGGTAAGGTTTTAATTAGTCTCTTTCCTCCAGTTACGGGTTAAATAACAGGAAAAATTTGGTTCTATAGCCTTGGCTGATAACCAGTCTACCGCATAAAGAAATGAGCTACTGGGGGAAAATCATCTACCCAGTCAGTCATGACTCTCTCGAGACATCTTCCCCAAGCGTGTATCACATATGGCATGTATCTGACTGAATAAATGAAGCGTCGTCACAGTTTATTACAGAGACAATAGTGAGGCAGCGTCGACTCAGAATATTCTCTTTACAACAAATTATTAAGTTTTACTGCCAGTTATGGAAGCTCTAGCTACGTGTTTGCTCTTTAACAGTGCCTTATTACTTTATATATTGCAATTTTTAGTTGAGTATTGAAGAGTATTTAAGAATATATATATATATATATATATATATATATATATATATATATATCGTCTTTGAGATTTGAAAAAGAAATCACTCAACCGGCGGTCGAGTGCGAGGGAAACTTTACTCGCCCCAAGATCATTTTACTTGACCGACTCCATTTTCTTAATAGTCGTCTTACGCAAACATAGCATGAATCGCTGACGGAAAACAAAAAAGTGAAATTTTAATTAAAATTTCGAACGTGTTAGAAAGGATTTAAAAAATTAAAAAAAAAAACAACAGAATTTGATTTTTCCTCTTAATAATAGCATATATATTTTGATGATAAAACTTTGTTTTTATTAAATTTGAGCCCTTTTAACATCATGATATGATGTTTTTGTTGGCAATTGAGTGGAGGTACCTAAATTTGTAGTTTCTTTCTTCTGTTAGACTACAACCTCCATCACATAGATGATAAAAAAATAACAAATCTAATTTTGTCAACGATTTTCTATAAAAAAATTACATACTTGTATAATTTTTTTTTTCGGTGCGTGGTTGAAAGAAGTATACGTAATTTTTTTCTATCATGCAAATGTTCGTTTTTACTTTTCGGAAGTGGGGAGGAAATATACATGTTGATTCAAAGATAATATTTTTCAGTATGAGTTTCTATAAATATGTGAGCGTCTCTAATCTGGGTGACAGAGACATTTTGGCTCCACGCTGGAAGCATTAATGAAACGAGTGTTTACACTGACATGGACGATAAAAGCGAGATAAATTCCTTGATAAATTCCATTTATCAGATCTTGTTATGATGTATGTGGAATGTCACTGTCTTTTGTTTTACCACACATTTCGACGTAAATCAGGCGCCAAACAAAAGACCAAAGAGTCCAACAATGTCATTGTATGTCATTCTAAGTAACTTGTGAATCTCCAATAGCATGCGTTTGGGTTGTAAAAGGAATTAGATTTCCTTTTTCGATATTTGAAAGGACACGTTTCATTGCGAGATGCTTAATCGACCGAGGGCGAGTAAAGCAATAAATTTTTATTGCCTAATTAACTTTTTAATAGACTGATTCGATCGGGTGAGTGAAATATCAAAGCCTATATATATATATATATATATATTCAAATCCTCTTACTACTTCAATCATATATATATATATAGAGAGAGAGAGAGTAACGCCAGGCTATACTGCTAATATATATATATATATATATATATATATCAAATCCTCTTACTACTTCAATCATATATATATATATATATATATATATATATATATATATTAGCAGTATAGCCTGGCGTTACTCTCTCTCTCTCTCTCTCTATATATATATATATATATATATATATGATTGAAGTAGTAAGAGGATTTGAATATATATATATATATATATATATATATATATATATATTAGCAGTATAGCCTGGCGTTACTCTGGTGTAATGGAAGCTTTAAAACTAATCCATGGTCCTGGAGCTCAGACTCAGCCTAAAGAATAATTGTGTGAAGTTTAGTGAGAATGGGATAAAGATTGTGGATGTGTATAAAGGACACACAGACAGATAAACACACACACACACACACACACACACACACACACACACAGACACACACAGACACAGACACACACAGACACAGACACAGTTTCATTTATAAATAAGTTTATATATATATATATATATATATATATATATATATATATACGCATGTTTTGAAATCTCAAAGGTTATATATATATATATGTATATATATATATATATATATATATATATATATATATATAGCAACTAGTGATGAAGTTTGGGCGCAATGAGTTGTTTATGTATTAGTGTATGTGTAAACGGATCATTCTGTTTACATTGAATACAAATATATTTGTGAAAATAGAGAGAATAAACTGACAGCGACGAAAAATAAGGAAAGGTAAGATTAATCTCAAGCCACCAGGGTGTCTTGCCTTCAGAAAATTCTCGATTGATTATTCGTTATATTTGGCGTCTCTTGAAGATGGTCAGGCGACTTGCCGCTGGCAGCATATTGTCAGACAGACATCGCTTCTCAAAAGCTCGAAGCACTTACCAATATTATTCGATATTATATACATATATATATATATATATAGTCATCCGCAGACAAATGTGTTTAGCTGTATCATAACTCATCAGTACGGTTAGACAGCCGATTGCTTCTAACCAAGATTTTAACCCGGCCGAATCGACATCAGTCGACGATTCTACCTCTAACCCATGGGCGCTCGGTAGATGCAGGTGGACTTTACCGTGTTATATACAATGTAAACACACGGCAGTAGCCGAGAGTGTTCAAGCTTATTTCTGAATTATATATATATAGTCATCCGCAGACAGATCTGTTTCGCTGTATCACAGCTCATCAGTACAGTTAGACTTCGATTGTTTTTAACCCAGGATTGAAACCTGACCGAATTGGCGTCAGTCGGCGATTCTACCTCGGGGCTATGGTGATCGGTAGAAGAAGGCAGACTTTTTAGTGGCTGGCCCATCGTATTCGAGGATATTTGGCTACTGGTGCGGCGAGCTAATCCCCATTGCAGACGCCTACTCAGGCATACTTGTGTTTGCTCCACACCCACAGAGCCCACCTGTGTCTCACACTGCGACTATGCTGAGCGGAACTTAGGTACAGTTTCTGGGACAGAGCGGGTTATCTAGCATGAACAAC
>JBBBDQ010000606.1:5075000-5097500 GCA_037127315.1 Ascarosepion bandense | reverse complement strand
ACCGTTGTAAGGCTTGGTTGTTTTCACTATACTCCATGTTATGTCTGGGTCTTTTCCATATTTTGATTTCAATTTCGACACGTGGCTAGCCAATTTTGTACAGTTTTTGAGTTTCCTATTTTAGTGTAGCGCAGTGGATATTGACTCGGAACGAGAAATCAGAGAGCCGAGTTCGAATTCTAGCTGAATTCATTGCATTGACTTATGCGCAGATACCCTTGGGAAATGTATTAATCCGTCTATTCCTTCCAGTTATGGGTTAAATAGCAGGACAGATTGGGTTCTATAGCCTTGGTCGGTAACCAGTCTACCGCAGAAAGCAATGGAAACCTAATGCGTGATAATCTTCTGCCCAGTCAGTCATGTCTCTTTCGTGACATGATCACCCAAGCGTGTATCACGTATGGCAATTAACTGACTGATTTTGAAGGTAAACCTGTGATTGAAGCATCCCTAGCACGACCGGATTTTAACAATAAACGACACAGATTTTACCAAACGCACGGAGAATAAACCCATCATCCGCCCGTGTATTGAGTACTGCTGCCACATCTGGCCGTGTGCCCCTTCTATTTTCCTCGGGGTCCTTCACAAAATACAGCGAAGAATCTGTAATGTGATTGATACCGACTTAGCTGACCGCCTTCAGTCACTCTCTCACCGGCGTGATGTGGCTTCCCTGTGCCTCTTCTATAAATACTTTTATGGCTTCTGCTCTGACGAACTTAAATCACTGGTGCCCCCTAGATGTGAATTTGCACGAGATACTAGATTGGCAACTCGGTCCCATCCTTTTACAGTGAAACCGATGAAATGTAACCGCAGTTTCTACTCCAACAGCTTAATTTCCTCGCACTTCCCGCCTGTGGAATTTCCTACCGCATGCTTGCTTCCCCGACGGCTACAACCTCCAGGAGTTTAAATGTAAGGTCAATAGACACCTCCTAACACACTAACTCACACCCACTCTCTCCAACTCTCTCCTTGTGTACATCCTAAGTTGTCTGTCACCCTCCTTCTGACATTTCCCATACCCAATCCCTCTATGTAAGCCCCTGCGCGATAGTGGCAGTGGAATGCCTTGCTTGGGGTGACACGATTTAAAAAAAAACAAAAAAAAAAAGGAAAACAAAAGAATAACAGACAGTGTGTTTTAAAGAAAAGATACACTTACTGAACGCCGCAAAGTGAAAGAACAAAACTGAATATATATATATATATATATATATATATATATATATATATATATATATATATATGCTCTCACACACTGATTGAGCACTTTGGAAGAATGGTAGACTTTGAAAAACAGTACCTACTCTGCCATCTACGCATCGCTCATCCAGTAATGAATTATAGCACTCTAACTACTGGGGCATGATACATCACACGCTAAAAGTCTACCTCCTTCAACCGAGCGCCCATAGCTCAGAGGTAGATTCGAGGAATGACGCAAATTCGGTCCGGTTTCAATGCTGGGTAAAAGCAATCGGATGTCTAACCGTACCGATGAACTGTGATACAGCGAAACAGATCTGTCTGCGGATGACTATATATATATATATATATATCTAAACTTTTAAATGGAACTTTTTTTGTGTCTCTGTATATCTGTGTGCGTCCGTTACTTATAGACTCCGAAACGGCTGAATCAATTTTCTTGAAAATTTACAGTTGTACTATAAGCGTCTGCGAGTGTTCTTAGCTAGGTTTTGTGTCGAGGTACCCCCGATAAATATTGAAAATCGATAATCGAAAAAAATCGGGTTATAGAAGGATTGGTCCGATTTTAATCAAATTTCATACACTCATAGTCAAAGACATAGGAAATGATATTCAGAAGTTTCAAGGTTGCAGTTCTTACAATAGTGCAGAAAATCGATAATATATATATATATATATATATATATATATATATATATAAAGTTTATATTTGTTACAACACCTCCCTGATTAAGGAGGTTTAGCTACTCTTTTAAACTTTACGAATGAATGGACACAATTACGAAACTTATACTTTGAGAAAGTTTGACAACGAATTCCCAAAAAACTGTGCTATGGTGGACTCTAGGTCGAGAACACGATGGTGGACTCTAGGTCGAGAACATGATGGTGGACTCTAGGCAGAGAACAACACGAAGGCTCACTTGTCCTTCTCTGCTACCGTAAGACGGTTGGTTCATTAAATTTTGCCACGTGCTAACGTCTGCGAAATCAAAATTACTACAAACTCTTAACCTTATCTTTTGGCCAGTCAGGAGAAAGGAAAAAAAAAAAAGAAAAGTTTCTTCATTTCAATTTTTCTCAAACGTATAAATACGCTTGGTTTTTGTCTTTTCTCAGAAGAGAGTCACAGGTCGTCAATCGGGCGTCTCACGCCTTTTTTACCACTCTCTCATGCTCCCTTTCCAACAGCAGTAATTGATTCTCCTTGTTTCTCATTACTTGTCGACAAAAAAAGAAAAGAAAAAGAAAAGAGGAACGAAGACGTAATTTCCGCTTTCATTCACAGTCAGGAAAAACTTTCACTTACTATAGTTGTATAAACACAGCGACGCCAGACTTGGCTTTTATTTTTCACAAATCCATTTCGTCCGACTTTCAGAAATCTGAACTCTTAAACACACATTTAAAAAAAAATAATGCAGAATGTTCAAACATAAATGTTATTTCAATACAACAAATTGATGCCATTCTTCTCGTTAAATAAATTTACACTTATTATTACAGGCGAGACTGTTTTTTCATTTGTTCACCATCTGATTCTTTCAGATTTGGTGGACTTTGCCTTTGTTACGTTTCCCAAGCATAGCGTCTCTCTCTGCAATGGGAAGTGACCATAGATAAGCTATTTAAGACATTTATTACCTAAATCGTTATAAAAATAAAAAAGTACCCTTGGGAAAGGTATTAATCCGTCCCTTCCCTCCAGTTATGGGTTAAATAACAAGGGTAGGACTTGGGGACCCTGCTCTTAAAAAGAAACAAATTCCAATGAATCTTGATACTCGAAAAAAAGAAAAAAAAAAGGGCTTACGGCCTATCACGTTGAATACACCGGTTCTCGCTCGATCACCGAAGTTAAGCAACGTTGTGCCTGGTCAGTACTTAGAAGGGTGACCGCTTGGGAATACTAGGTGCTATAAGCGTATAGTGACAGAAATGTGTTGTGGTGCTGTGAATATCGGCCCGGAAAGAGAAATCGGTGAGCCGAGTTGGAATTCCAGTTGAATACCCTGCATTCACTTAAGCACTGGTACCCTTGGGATAGGTATTAATCAGTTTCTTCCCTCCAGTTATGGGTTAAATAACAAGGGTAGGACTTGGGGACCCTGCTCTTAAAAAGAAACAAATTCCAATGAATCTTGATACTCGAAAAGAAAAATGTTGTAAAAATAAAATAACCTTACCCAAAATCATTGGTTATGACCTTAAAATGATCCCATAAGGATTGATAGGTCGTTAAACCTCCAAACAAACAAATACAAAAAAGAAAGAAGAATAAGAATAATCTAAAAATATTTTCTGCCTTTAATCAACCTGCAATGGGTTGATAAACCGTAGAAAACGATTCAACCAACTGGAGAAAGATATAATTTTTACTTGATTTCTATTTTTTATAAAACTAGATTTTACTACCGGCTTTTTATTTTACAAGTCTCACCTGATTAAAAAAAAAAAAGGGCCTGTATACTTAGCTCTATATTTTTATAAACATATGATTATAAAGGGTTTTTTGTAGACCCTAAATATTTTATTTTTATTTCCTTTATTAATACAGAATGCCTTTCTTTATTTTTTGTCAATACTGAGTTCATTTTAAAAAAATTTTTGTAATTATTACTGGATTTTGAAAATTTAATTTGTATAATTAAAAACGTGTTTTTTTTTTAGAACTTTTACAATTTAACCGTATTCTTTCTTTTTAATTTTTAGTTAATAACTTTTTTATTTTTTTTGACAATTGATATTACAATTTGTGTTAATTAACACGTTAAAACAACAGTTTGAGATATCCGTTTCATAAATCTTTGAAAATTGTTATCTTAAGCTGTCGTCATTATTATCTTAGATTTAAACCATAAAAATGATTGTATATTTTTCGTATGTCCGCCAGTACAGCTAAAATAAGGTACCTCTACCTGACCTAATGGTTAGCAAGCTTGTCTCGATAGGACCTATTAGTAGTGAGTTCGATGGATACCCACTATCTCCTGCGCTTAGTTAATCCTGTTGAGCAGCTTGACGTGCTGTTATAAGCGTGTTTATTTCGCTAGTATCGTTACAATTACGTAGTGAGTTCGATCCTCAACGGGTACCTACTGATTTCAACCTTATTCCATATTTAAAATCAGTTTGAGTACTTTGTCGTGGTGCAATGGTTAGGAATATTGTATCATTATAAGTGTGTAGTGAGTTCGGTTCTCACTGGGCGCTATATACATTTGGCCTTGTGCTATATATAAACTGTGCTTAGAAACTCAGGGCACCTCGACGTAGTGTAATGGTTAGCAAGCTTGTCTCGTTAGAACTGATTAGTCATTTTGGTCCTCAATGGGGACCCCACCCTTTCGACCTTGTGCCATATGTAAGCTGTTCTTAGAAGATCATTTTGTGCCCCTCGATATGGTGTCACGTTTGGCAAGCTTGTCTCGCCAGGATCACTACAATTGAGTTGTGATTTCGATCCTCACTGGCTGCCCCACACTTTTAACCTTGTGCCACGTCTAAGCTGCGCTTAGGAAGTCACCATAATCGTAAAATGTTTTGGGTGTAAAATATACGAAATTGAAATTCTATTTTTGGCTTTTGGCAAAGACAGTCCACTTAGACACGTAAAGAGTGAGTGAGAGAGAGAGAGAGAGACAGAGAGAGAGGGGGAGGGGGAGAGAAGGGGGTAGGGAGAGAGAGAGGGAGGTTATGAAAATGAGAGTTCTTCTGAAATATCGGGAAAAATATCGATGTCTGCAATTTGTAGAAAAAATTTTGAAAAATACAAAATGAAATATGGGAAGCTCTTAATGATAAACTGAATTGCCTGGAGACATAAAATTGAAAACAAACGTTGGATTCTTTTAAATGTTTTCTTTTTTAGATATTGGAAAAAAATCTCTTTGTGTTCTATCATTGGTGATAAATAATGGTACCAAAATTGGTGGGAATATATTTCCAAGACAACAATTCTTATTTTGAAAATCGGGGTTTCTCCAAATTCTTCTTAATATTTATTGTCTTCTTCATATTTTTCTTGATATCTCCCTCGCCTTCATTCACTTCTCAACGTCTTTCTTCCTCATATTTCTTCGTCTTCTTTCTCGTTTTCTTCTTCTTCTTCTTCTTCTTCTTCTTCTTCTTCTTCTTCTTCTTGTTTTTAGCTTAATATTTTATTCTCTCTTTCAATATTTTATCCTTGATGTCTTCTTTTTAATATCTTCTTTGTCTTTTTAATATCTTCTTTGTCTTTTTAATATCTTCTTTGTCTTCTTAATATCTTCTTTGTCTTTTTAATATCTTCTTTGTCTTTTTAATATCTTCTTTGTCTTTTTAATATCTTCTTTGTCTTTTTAATATCTTCTTTGTCTTTTTAATATCTTCTTTGTCTTCTTAATATCTTCTTTGTCTTCTTAATATCTTCTTTGTCTTTTTAATATCTTCTTTGTCTTTTTAATATCTTCTTTGTCTTCTTAATTTCTTCTTCATTTTCTTTCTGCCCATAATTCATTCTTCTTCTCAATGTGTTAACCGAATTAATATATTCTTCTTAATATAATTTTTTTCTACTTAATGTTTTCTTGCTAATGTTTTTATCTTGATATTATCGTATTCTTCTTCATCTTCTTCTTCTTCCTTCTCCTTCTTTTCTTCTTCCTTCTCCTCATCTTCTTCTTCTTCTTCTTATTATTATTATTATTATTAGTAGTAGTAGTATTATTATTCCTCCTTCTCTTCTTTTTCTTCTTCCGCTTCTTAATGGCTTCTTAATATTTTATTTTCCCTTCCAATATTTTATTTATGATAATGACTTATATTTAGTATTTTCTTATTCTTAGTATCTTCTTTGTCATTCTTCCCAAAATTTCTTCTCATTCTCCTTCTCATTTCCTCCTAAAATTTCCTTCTTAATATTTCTTTTTCATCTTTTTTCATCTTCGTCATTTTCATAATGGTTTCTTTCAATATTTTCTTCTCTTTCATTCTATCTCTAAAAACTCTTTTTTGAACTGCCTTTTTCTTAATATCTTTTTTCATTCTCCTTCTTCCTAATATTTCTTTCTTCCCAATATTTTTTATATACTTATTCCTCTTCTTTTCTTCTTTTTCTTCTTTCTAATATCGTCTTCTTATTAATATCTGTTTTCATTATTTTTTTCTTTCTAATATTTCATTCTTCCTTCTAATATTTCCTTTTTCTTCCCAATATTTCCTTCTTCTTGCAAATATTTTCATGTACTTATTCCTCCTCTTTTTTCATTTCCTTCTTTCTAATATCTTCTTCCTCTTAATATCTTTTTCATTCTCCTTCTTTCTAATATTTCCTTCTTCTTTCCAATATTTTTATGTACTTATTCCTCTTCTTTTTCTTCATTTTCGTCTTTGTGATATCTTCTTCCTTTTAATAATTGTTTTTTTCGGTTTCTTTTATACTCTTCTACAAAAAACTAAAACATACTTGACAGGGTAGGAAGTTTCGAACACTATGCACTGTGCAAACAACTTGTTTTACCATGTTAAAAATACACCTCAACATAAACCAGAATATTAGCCACAGAAAACAAAACATTTACATATCTATAAGCCTTCCATTCGTTTAATCGTTCGTGCTTCGAATATTGCTGTCACATATGATTCAGTCAGTACACTTGGTATTTGATATGAGATAGATAGATAGATAGATAGATAGATAGATATGAACAGACTAGATAGATAGATATGAACAGACTAGATAGATAGATATGAACAGACTAGATAGATAGATAGATAGATAGATAGATAGATAGATAGATAGATAGATAGATGAACAAAATAAGATAGTGATATTTCCTGAAAAAGAGTGCAATGGTCAGTTGAAGAATGGAACTCCACACCAGGAATAAGAAATACAGATTTATTGTACAAGGTACAATTAACAATAATCCACATATAGGCAAGCCACGGGTTGGAGCGGAATCGACTATCGAATAGTGAATGGCTTCGCCTAAGACCTTTTTCTGTATTTACTCGCCTTCCCACGCAAGGCCAGATGTGACACATGGTCATTTCATAGTGGGTATTCCCGGCCATATAGCCGGGCCAAAAAATGTCTGTCTATTTTTCCCCCAGTCGTGGTTCTACCCTTCAGCGGAACCACGACAGGGTTTGTGCTCTCTGCTCGGAAGCAGAGAGCGCCCTCTACCCGAAGGCAGAGAGCTGACAGTGTCATAGAGCAGTCAGGCGAATGCCTAAGACCTTTTTTCGTATTTACTAGCCTTCCCACGCAAGGCCAGATGTGACACATGGTCATTATATAGTGGGTATTCCCTGCTATATAGCCGGGCCAAAAAAAATGTCAGTCTGTTTTTACCGACTGGGTTTGTGATCTCTGCTCGGAAGTAGAGAGCGCCCTCTACCCGAAGGCAGAAAGTTGACAGTGTCATAGAAAAGTCAGCCGAATGCCTAAGACCATTTGCTCACCATCGTACCGCTCGTTACCGTCTTTTATAAAGCAGAGCATTCTATTCCCGGTGATGACAGGATGTTCCACTAGAAAAGTATTTAACTTGAGTTCCTTGATATGATCCAAAGAATAATCAGTCTCTTATTCACCGCCGTAAGGGCGCTACTCTGTGTCTTTTCTATAAATACTTTCATGGTCCTTGTTCGGATGAGCTCTTCGCTATATTAGTTAGCTTTTTTTAATTTAAAGGCAGTACTAGACTGCCGTTTAGGTCTCATCAATTTACTGTTGAGTTGGCTGAATGTATCTGTAAGTTCTATGCTTACAGTTTCTCTCTTGTAGAGCTTCTTTTCCGGCCCTATGCTTTCTAGTCAACCTAAATCTGCAAAAATTTAAATGCAATGTCAATAGCTATTTACAATCTACCTGAATACTCTTTTCTCTTTCCACTCCTTATTAATGTGTATGTCCCTAATTTTTCTTCATCCTGTAGCCCCCTGCGTTCTAATTGATTTACTTTCTTGCTTTGGCTCATATCGATTAAAACAATAGCCATAGATTTTGCGAACCGAACTGTTTTTTAATCATATCACACCGAGCAAGGCGGTAACGCCACTGATGTGCAGGGGGCTACATAAGAATAAAAGCACTAGATAGAAGAGAGTGAAGAGAAGGACAAACCATTTAGAAAGGAGCAAAAGAAGGGAGGGAATACAGGTGTGATGACAGTTGCAGAGGTGAAGAGAAAGGAAAAGATATACACGGTGGTGAGAAAAGAACTAGAGTTAAGAGATGAGTATTGACCTTGCATTTGAATTCCGTCAGGAAAGCAAGAAGAAGGAAGCGAGTTCCACCGGCGGGAAGTGCGTGGAAAGAAGCTGCAAGGGTAGAATTGTCATCTGCATTTGGTTGATTTCACTGTGAATGGGTGAGACCCAGTTGCCAGTCTGGTTGCACGAGTAAGCACCTGTAAATAAAGGTAAATAATTAGTAAACAAACAAATGAAGACCTGAATTGGTTGCTCCCTGCAGAACTCAAGGGGAAGAGAAGTTGGAATAAAATATAAAAAGCTAACTGCTCTTGGAAGTAAACAGTGGCTCAAGAAATTTCTTTAGCCAGGAGAATAAACTACATCCAATTTCAAAATTAAATACGATTTAATTTTAATTTTCTTTCATTTGACCAAATTACAGACTGTCAAAATTCATAATCTTTGCTCTCGAATTCTCTTGCCCAGTCCATACGCCTGTTAATGTCGGCATTAAATGCCCCATAAAGAGTCGATATGCGGTTAAAGAAACAAACAAAAACTTGGGTAAATCGTTTGGCTAACAAACTATAATATCCAAAAATTACGCCTGTTCTTAAGATGCTGATGCTAAGGATATTATGGTTCGAACATGTAAGAAAAAAACCTTGTTTTGGAAAAATGGAAACAAAAAGTACAATTATACTTCACATCAGGAAGAGGCAGTTGAAATTCCTTGGGAAAAGACGGCTTGGGAAATCTGATACTCACAGGACATATTGAGCGAGAGTGGTGACATACTTGATGAACTTGATCAAATGAATGACAGCTAAAAGACAAAACATAGCAAAAGTTACAAAGAACAAAAAGATGTAGAGAGTCATGACCGGTTACACCCTGAAGGGCAGTGGCACGCAAAAAAAAAAAAAAAAAAAAAAAAAAAAAACAAGTGCTTCAAAGTGTGCTTTAAAAAGTTTCTGAACAATTTCAGTCTTGTCAGGAGGCTGATCCCTGATGTCATATCGAAAACAGCTCAGATTAACTCGATAATTCTTCTTCTTCATCTTTTTCATCTATGTGCCCTATTTTTTTAGGAAATAGGCGATCATGGCCTTCTACATCTTCCTATCCTAAGTGGTCCGTAACACGCGTTCTCCTGTTACGCCACCCAAACACTGCTTCTCCATCCACTTGCTCAAGCTCATCAAATATGTTACCCGCTGGTTTCTCCTGACTCTCTTTCCGTCTGACCTGTGAGTATCAGATTCTCATAGCCCTCCTTCCTCATTACATATCTCAGGAACTTCAGCTGTCTTTTTTTAATGCTAAGTATTAATTTCCTTTTCGTTTCCATCCTCTTTAAAACATAATTTTTGCTTAGTATCTTTCTGTAGAACCACATTTCGGTTGCATCAAGTCTCACCTTTATTCTTTCTGGACTCTCTGCTTGTTTCTCCAAACGGCACATAAACTTCTCATGGGCCATTTAATGCCAGGATTTTATTTTTCTTGAGAGATTTGAAGTTATATAAAATATGTTATTCTGCTTTCACAATTGAATACACTAAACTGTGCGTACGTTTGTCTTCAACATCAGTTAGGATCAGTCACAAAAAGCGTTGGTTAATTGATCCAAAAGTAATTTGACCCAAAGAGTCGTAAGTTCAATACCTGGGAGCTGCAGAGGAAACGAATTCTTGGCGAGTTAAGTTATCAAGTCGAATTAACTGAAGCTGAGATATCCAAAGATATGGCACGTGGAACTAGAACAGGCTACCCCAGTGGACTAAACAAATCGCTCGGTTCGAATTTACAAAGATTACAATCTGGATATGCGTTGTGGTGCAGTGGATAACGACTCGGAAAGACAAATCGGGGTGCCAAGTTCAAGTTCCAGTTGAACTCCTTGCATTCACGTATTCACAAATACCCTTGGGAAAGGTATTAATCCGTCACTTCCCTCCAGCTATGGGTTAAGTAATAGAACACGATTGGGTTCTATAGGATTGTGTGGCAAACAGTCTCCCGCAGAAAGCAATGACAACCTACTGCGGGATAATCTTCTGTCCAGAAAGTTATGTCTCCTTCGGGACATGATCGCACAAAACGTGTATCACGTGTGGGACTTAACTGACTGAATGAAGATAATAGTTGGAAACAGAAGTAAACCTGCTGGGCATAAAGTGGGGGATCGTTCTTTTATTGTTATGAAGTAATAAAGTGATCCCCCACTAATTACTAATTATTAATATAATCCGTCTCTTCTCCTTTCAGCTATAGTTTAAATAGCAGGACAGAAAATCTTCTGCTCAGTCCGTCATGTCTCTTTCGAGACATGATCGCCTAAAACGTGTATCACGTGTGGGACTTGACTGACTGAATGAAGATAATAGTTGGAAACAGAAGTAAAGCTTCTACTGGGCATAAAGTGGGGGATCGGTTTTCTATTGTTATGAAGTAATAAACTGATCCCCCACTAATTACTAATTATTAATACACTCCGTCTCTTTATTCAGCTATAGTTTAAATAGCAGGATAGAAAATCTTCTGCCCAGTCAGTCATGTCTCTTTCGTGACATGATCGCCCAAAGCGCGTATCACGTATGGCACTTAACTGACTGACAATCTGAAAAAAGCCGGAGCGTAAAACGGCCGAAACGTCGTGAGGGTGGCACTAAAAACGAGGATAATAATCCGAACAATGTAAAATATATTTAAAATATACACAAATGATGATAGATTTAGCTTTTTTGTATTTTTATTTTTATATATTTTAGTGGACATAATGACTAGAAGCGGGGATTATGTATTTCTAGAGTGTTTAGTGACGGGACACTAAAATCAAGCAGGTACAAAAATTTCAATACCAGGGAAGTGTTCTAACAGAAGACGGAAAGTGAGACACAGAGATCCGAATGCAAATTGGCATGTCGAAGGACGCATTCCAGAAGCTGAGTAAAGTATTAAGAAACAGGAAACTTTCACTAGAAACAAAGAAAAGAGTATTGGATTGCTATGTGATGCCAGTTTTTTTAATATGGCAGTGGATGCTGGACAATATCATCAAAGATGAAGGAACAAATTGAAGCAACTGAAATGTAGTTCTACAGAAGAATGCTGCGAATATCATGGATCGAGTATATGAGCAATGATGAAGTTTTGGAAAGGATGGAAACAAAGAGGAAATTAATACTGAGCATCTGAAAGAGGCAGCTGAAGTTCCTGGGACATGCAATGAGGAAGGAGGGCTTGGAGAAACTGAGACTAACAGGCCAGATAGAAGGAAAAAGAGTAACGGATAACATATTTTGAGAATCTGAGCAGGTAGACGACAGAATGGGGTTGCGTGGTGTTACAAGAGAAAGCTTTCTGAGAGCCACAAGAGATAGGGAGGCGTAGAGGGCCATGATCGCCTACGTCCTGATAGGACAAAGCATATAGAAGAAAAGAAGTTATGTCTCTTTTGGAATACATTTTGGTTTCTTTCAGAAATTGTATGACATATAGATTAACTTCATGAAAGAGCTCCTTTATTTGCTTAGTTGGTTGATATTGCTTAGCGGCATATCAAAACATTTATGGGTTATTTGTTGCCGAAATCTTAATATTTTGAAAAAAATTCTATACCTTCAACTAAATATATTTTGAATGCATTTGTATGTCTTCAATTACAGATAAAATGCATTTTAGGTATTTTTGCTCTAAAATGTATTGTTGGTCATTTTATTATAATTACGTATTGCTGGTAAGGATGTGCGTTGTGGTACAGTGGATATCGGCTCGGAACGAGAAATCGGGGAGCCGAGTTCGAATTCCAGCTGAATCCATTGTATTCACTTATGCGCAAATACCCTTGGGAAAGGTATTAATCCGTTTCTTCCTTCCAGTTATGGGTTAAATAGCAGGACAGATTGGGTTCTATAGCCTTGGTCGGCAACCAGTCTACCGCAGAAAGCAATGGCAACCTACTGCGGGATAATCTTCTGCCCAGTCAGTCATGTCTCTTTCGAGACATGATCGCCCAAGCGTGTATAACGTATGGCACCTAAACTAAACTGACTGATTGCTGGTAATTTTACTATAAATAAGTATTGTTGGCTGGTTGATTATTTTAAACTACAGACAAAAATGTATTTCTGATAATGTATCGTCTGTTTTTTATTTATATTTGTTGTATTTTTGTTTGAAGTGGGCTGACTATTTGCCCATAGCTAGGACCCTAACAGATGTTACCACACCGGGTTTGAGTTTACGTGGAAATAACAGCAATTAAAAGAGGTGGTTCTTTCCACTCTCCGCAAAATTTCCAATCTCCCGGTCAGGAGGCCTTACAGCCGAAGGATCCAGTTGTGATCCCTCTGTGTATGGGGGTGTCTTAAGGAGTAGTTTTTTTTTTTTTTTGTTTCCATGGTGCGTTAATGATGACGTGTACTGCTTTGGGGTGCGTTTTTGATTCTATACATATTCCATAAAATTAAGAAACGTGTTACTAAATTTAAACGTAAGCTGTATTTAAAATACATCATGATCCCTTAGGCTATATAGAATCTTTCTTAACTTCTTCATCACAAGTTTTGTTATTACTTATTATAAGGTTCGCTATTACTTGGCATCTCAGATCAATACCTCAATGGGTTAATACCGAAATCTAAATATTTTGAACATAATTTTATGGCTTCAACTAAATATATTTTGAACACAGATGTATGTCTTCAATTACAGATAAAATGCTTTTTAGGTATTATTGCTCTAAAATGTATTGTTGGTCATTCTATTACAATTATGCATTGTTGGTAATTTTACTATAAATAAATATTAGTGTTTTTTTGTTTTTTTAAGTACAGATAGAAATGTATTTCTGATTATGTATTTTCGGTTTTTTATATATTTGTTGTATTTTGGTTTGACGTGGGCTCACCATTTGCCCATAGCTAGGAGCCTAACAGATGTTACCACACCAGGTTTGGTTCCACTCTCCGCAAAACTTTCATTTAAGAAATCAATTTTTCTTTTTAATTAAATTTACATTGGCTTTCAACAAGTCCGTTTCAGTTGTCACGCGTTTTCTCTGTTTTTTCATTGTTGAATACAACAACGATTTCAAATATTTTCGTTTTAAACAAAAAGCGCAGTACTAGATTGGCAGCTAGGTTCCATCATTTCATTGTTGGAATTGCTACTTGCAACCATATCTTCTATGCTAATAGTTTCTCCTCTCGTACTTCTAGCTTGTGAGAATTATTTCCGGATTCTTGCTTTCCTGTCAACGACGGTCTTCGAAAATTTAACTGCAACGTCAATCGTCATCTTCTGTTTCACTGAATCTCGTCATTTCACTGCCTTCTCCGCTAAATTTTCTCTTTTTATTTCATTCTCAGTAATCCCTGAATTGAAGCGATTAAAAAAACAGTTTTCGTTGGTTGATTTTGTTTTGCTTTATACCAATCTAAATATTTTGAATACAATTTTATGGCATCAACTAAATATATATTTCAACACAATTGTATGACTTCAACTACAGATAAAATGTATCGTTGGTCATTTTGCTTTAAATATGTGTTGTTGGTAATTGTTCTATTGTTGGTTGGTTTATTTTTTAGCGACATATCAACACGTGTATGGGCTATTTAATGTTGGTTGGTTGGTTGGTTGTTTTTGTTTTATGGCATATTAACTTCGGCGGGTCATTTATTGCCAACTAAATTTTTATTCATTTATTGTTGATAATACCTTTTTCTTTCAACAATTTATTCTTGTTTTTATATAAGTTTGTGTCTTGTAATATTTTTTTCTTTTCGAGTACCAAGATTCATTGGGATTTGTTTTTAAGGGCAGGGTCCCCAAATCCTACCCTGTTATTTAACACATAACTGGAGGGAAGGGACGGATTTATACCTTTCCCAAGAGTACCTGATAGGATAAGGAGAAGAAGAAGTTATGTAGAAGTTTATTTTGAAATACAGTTTGATTTCTTTCAGAAATTGTAAGACTTATAAATTAACTTCATGAAAGAGTCCCTATATGTTGGTAGATTGGTTGATTTTGTTTAGCGGCATATTAAAACTTTATGGGTTATTTCATACCGAAATCTAAATATTTTGAAAACAATTTTATGGCTTCAACTAAGTAAATGTTGATGCAAGTGTATGCCTTCAACTACGGATAAAATATATCGTTGGTTAATTTGCTTTAAAGATCTGTTTTTGGTAATTCTTTTATTGTTGGTTGGTTGATTTCCTTTAGCGGCATATCAACCTCTCTGGGTTATTTAATATAGAAATCTAAATAATTAGAATATATTTTTTTTGTTGGTTGGGTGATTTTGTTTAGTGGCATATCAACCTCTCTGGGTTATTTAATGTAGAAATCTAAATAATTGGAATATATTTTTTTTTGTTGGTTGGATGATTTTGTTTAGTGGCATATCAAATTCTCTGAGTTATTTAATGTAGAAATCTAAATAATTGGAAAATATTTTTTTTTTGTTGGTTGGGTGATTTTGGTTAGCGGCATATCAACCTCTCTGGGTTATTTAATGTAGAAATCTAAATAATTGGAATATATTTTTTTTTGTTGGTTGGATGATTTTGTTTAGTGGCATATCAACCTCTCTGAGTTATTTAATGTAGAAATCTAAATAATTGGAAAATATTTTTTTTTGTTGGTTGGATGATTTTGTTTAGTGGCATATCAACCTCTCTGAGTTATTTAATGTAGAAATCTAAATAATTGGAAAATATTTTTTTTTTGTTGGTTGGATGATTTTGTTTAGTGGCATATCAACCTCTCTGAGTTATTTAATGTAGAAATCTAAATAATTGGAAAATTTTTTTTTTGTTGGTTGGATGATTTTGTTTAGTGGCATATCAACCTCTCTGAGTTATTTAATGTAGAAATCTAAATAATTGGAAAATTTTTTTTTTTGTTGGTTGGGTGATTTTGGTTAGCGGCATATCAATATCTCTGGGTTATTTAATGTAGAAATCTAAATAATTTGGACACAATTTTTTGGCTTCAACTAAGTAAATTTTGACTACAGAAAACATGTTGGTAATTTTACTATGAAATGTATTACCATCAAGTTTCCGTCAGAGTATTAAAAAAAGAGTTCAACTGGAAGGTAATGAACCACATAAGGTTCAGTATCAGGAAATTAAAAATAGTCGAGAATAATGTGTTAACTATTAGGTTGTCCCAAAACACTTGCGAAATAGGTATATCTGGTCCAGCACAATCGAGACAAGCGGTGGGTTCAGAAAGGGCAAGAAACACCGTCGGTTCCAAAACAAGATCGATTCGGCAAGAAAGTCATGTTGTGCGTTTGGTGGAACTTTGAAGGAATCGTGCATTTTGAGTTGGTTCCGAATGGTCGTGCCATCAGTGCCGAACTTTACTGTCAGCAACTTGAGCGGGTCTACGAAAAACTGAAGCAAAAGTACCCGGCTCTGATCAACCGAAAGCGCACTTTTGTGTCTCACACCGCCAGAAAGACCAAAGACAAGTTTGAAGAGCTGGACGGCGTTGTGGTTCTGCCACATCCAGCCTACAGTCCTGATTGTGCTCCATCAGATTACGGCCTTTTCCGCTCAATGCAACACTTTTTGAAGGGCCGCCGATTCGACTCGTTTGATGAAGTCGAGGAAGCGTGTCAAGAATTATTTGATTCGAAACCGGCTGAATAGTACTTTGACCAAATCCGAAAGCTTGCATATCGATGGCCGAAAGTCTTGGAAAATAATGGTCTTTATTTTGAGGAATAATTTTTGTGGTATTTGCGAGTAAAATTTCAATTTTTTACAAGTGTTTACTAACTTTTGGGACAACCTAATATTACCCTTCGGTGGAACAGTCCCAGATGCATTATTGATACCCGTAAAAAGTTTTACTGCTGATGATCGATAACAGAAAAGTAATACATGAATTTTCGATTTCTCTATGGCATTTTTAAAACACGGATAAACCGCTGCACTTTGAAGAAAGCAATTTAAAAACGGGGGAAAAATTGTCGGATCAATATCTTTTGGGTTGATAATCAATAAATTCAAAGGCTTGACAAGAAAGTTTCACAGATGTTCCAACATTTCAAGTCCGCTGTTCTTACGCAGTCACCACTCACATACTATTACCCTTAAGGACATTCCTTCAGAATCTCTGGCAAACCTGGATTTATTTTATGAGAATCAATAATATATTTCAATCTAAAATGAAAAAAAAATTGTATTTGCTTATTTTAAAAACTTTTTTTTATCTCTCCTGTTTTTGAAGCTATATATTTTTTTCAAACATTTAAGTTACGTAAAAGATATTAAAAGAAAAAACGACTGTTTGAATTCCGTGTTCTTTTTCAAGGTTTCTGTTCCGTGTTTTGCCTTTAATGTTAATGGTGGATTTCTTTTTTTTACCTAGGCCTTTCATAAAATTTTGTTTCATCATTTTTCACTGTTTTCTGCCCGCCAGCATTCGTCTACTCTTATCAAAGCTGGGAAGAAAGCAGAAACTATACACAGTGACGAAAAATATATCCGGATTTATTCAAGGGTTCGGTTCTCATCCGTGATGTCTCTCGTCCTCTCCATTGTCTTTATTTTCTGGATGTGCAGTACATATCGACACGGAACGAAAATTCGGAGAGCCGAGTTCGAATTTGTTGCATTCATTTACGCGCAAATAACCTTGGGAAACGTATTAAACAGTCAATTCCTTCCAGATATTGGTTTCATAGTAGGGCAGATTATGTTCTATAGCCTTGGTTGGCAACCAGTCTACCGAAAATAAATGGCAACCTACTCCGGGAGAATCTTCTGCCAAATCACTCTGATCTCTTTGGTGAAATGATTTGGTGTATAACGTGTGGCAATTAACTAACTGACAGATATTTACTTATGCGCATATACTCTTCGGTAAAGAATTAATCTACTTCTTCTGCCCCCAGATATGGGTTAATTAGAAGACGTAGATATGAAAATTATTATAATCTCCAAAAATCGTTAATACAGTATTCACTCACATAATTAAAAGAATTATTATTAGAAAACCCAAAATATATTTCGTCTTTAAATAACCTGCAAAGGGTTGACAAGCCGTAAAAAAAATGAATAAATCAGTCATTACACTTAACTGACTGACTAACTTATTTCCCCTCCATATTGGTTTTTCTTTCCTTTTATCTTCTTATTCAATTTATTTCTCTTTTTTCATTTATTTATTTATTTTAATTTTCCATTTAAAAAAAAGTAGTTTATGTTTAAAATTAATTATTTCAAATGTTTAAAGAAAGCTTTGGCTATCATAAGTTGTGTTCCTTTGTTATTTCCTAAAATCGGGACTCACGCATTTAAATAAATCCCCTGAAAAGGCTAAGCTATCATCAGTTCTAGCAAATCAATATCGGTCGAAGGAGAATTGCTTTCTTTACGACAGGCAACTCAGCGTTGTCTTCCTAGACGGACTACCCTACCAAGCATAAAAGTCTCAGTTTGCTTTACTATTTTGCTAGTAGCCCGGGGGAGATAGATTCATGCTTTTCATATAAGCATTAATCTTGAAATTAATGTGAGTAACTAGGTCAGAACACATAATTTTATTTTTCAACAAATTTTGTTAACACACACACACACACACACACACACACATATATATATATATATATATATATATATATATAGTGTATCGAGGCAGCAGATAATTTTCTAAACATATATTGCTAAATATAACAGACAATGAATGTCTGTTATTATTAAACATAAGCCATTGTAAACCGTATTTTGGCTTTAATTTCAGGTGAAAATAACGACAAAAATTGTCCACCATGTTTAAGAACTGCAACCTTGAAATTTCTGAATATCGTTTCTTATGTCTTTGTCTATGAGCGTATCAAATTTGATTAAAAACAGACCACTCCTTTTATAACCCGATTTTTTCGATTATCGATTTTCGATATTTATCAGGGGTACGTCGACCAAAAACCTAGCTAAGAACACTCGCAGACGCTTATAGTACAACTGTGTAAATTCAGCCGTTTCGGAGTCTATAGGTAACGGACACACACACACACACACATAGACACATACACACACAGACAAATTTCCATTTATAAATAAGTTTAGCTTATATTTGTGAAAATTGAGTGCAATAAAAACATTTTACATTGCTACGCAAAAGCTTTCATGATTGTACATTATCAGATGATGGCTGTAGCGTTGCAAAATGTTATTTATTATAACTGCTTATAATAGAGATATTGCAACAATATATATATATATATATATATATATATATATATATATATATATATTATCTGTTTGAACATTATTCAACGAAACCGTATCAAGCCTTATAAAAACAAATATATATACTGTCTAAATAAAAAAGGTTGTTTACTCGAATACGAGTATCTATTTAAAATAATGTTTAAACAAATAAATTAAAAATATATCTGTTGTTAATCCATTTGTAAATCTCCAGAACTTTCCATTGTGCGTATAAATGTTTTGTTTTAATGCAAAGAATTTGGCACTTAAACTGAGCAGGTTCATGCCGACTTCGGAGTTTCGTGGTGTTATGGGACCTACCCTTTTTGGACTATAAATTAACTTTTTCTCTTATTATGAATACTGGGAGAATATGCCCCTTGGGGTGGAGTTGAGATGGGATGAGTAACTCAGGTCTGATACTTGGCAGTCAGACTTGGCAGTCACACTCTTGTATTTGTTTTCCGTTTAATATAAATGTTTCACTAATTTCCGAGTTCGTGTTTTCTTCCGGACCTATTCTGTGTCCACAACACGTGGGTACATCGTTATGGTGTCTTCACTCATCAAGTTTCTTATTTATTTTGCTGCTTTTTCTATTTATTAAGAGACTGGTGTGACTCAATCCCACTTGCGAATGGTTATTTTATTTTTATTTTTTATTTTTATTGAGACAGGGATTTCTTTTTAAGGCTTATTTATTGCTTTTAATGTACGCGTGTGTGGATATTTGCAAAATTGCTTTGTTTTGAATAGATATCCGATTACTTGAAATTTGTTTGGTTTATGTTGACCTCTTTTATTGGCCTTTATCGGTTTTTCCTTTTTTCTGTGTAGCTGTGTTTAACTACTTAAGGTTTTTTTTTTGTTTTATGTCATGGCTGGGTGTTTGTGTTCTTGTGCATATTTGTGTTTGTAAACACGAGTATTTTGTTGTTTGGTTGTTGCTATATATATATATATATATATATATATATATATATATATATAATAGTCATCCGCAGACAGATTTGTTTCGCTGTATCACAACTTATCAGTATATATATATATATATATATATATATATATATATATATGTTTATGTGTATGTGTCTGTGTGTTCACGCAGATACACATAATATATTACTATTAGTCAGGTGTGAATAAAACATTACTCGATTTAATATAACAGAACAAAAATATATATTAATAAATATGCATATTATACATAATTTTTAAGTACGACTCAGAAATACATACTGTTTTAGCAATCGTCAAGTACCTATCATATTATATTACACAAGGTCTTTCTTGATTTTAATGTTTTATTAGTGTTCTTTTCTTAAAGTTCGTTATCGGTATTAAATTGGATGTACAAATATTTTTACTTATTAAACTCAAATCCTCAATATTTTGTTAAGTGAAAAAGAACAAATAAAAGAGATTCAAAATAACAAATATAATAATTAGACCCACTTGGAATGAGCTCATGATGCAAGCGGCGTAACTAGTTTGTTTACATTTCAGTCAGTTATGCACGCGTTATACACGCGTTGGGCGATCATGTCTCGAAAGAGACATGACTGACTGGACAGAAAAATTTATATCCTGCTATTTAAGCTATAGCTGTAGGGAAAAGAAACGGATTGTATTAATTAGTAATTAGTTGGGGATCAGTTTATTACTTCATAACAATAGAAAACAGACCCCCCACTTTATGCCCAGTAGAAGCTTTACTTATGTTTCCAACTATTATATTCATTCGGTCAGTTAAGTCCCATACGTGATACACGTTTTGGGTGATCATGTCTCGGAAGAGTCATGCCTGACTGGGCACAAAATTATCCCACAGTAGGTTGCCATTACTTTCTGCGGTAGACTGGTTGCCAGCCAAGGCGATAGAACCCAAACTGTCCTGTTATCTAACCCATAACTAGAGGGAAGAGACGGATTCATACCTTTCCCAAGGGTATTTACGGGTAAGTGAATGCAAGGAATGCAACTGGAATTCGAACTCGGCCCCCCGACTTCTCGTTCCATGCCGATAACCTCTGCACCACAACGCACATGCTTATGCTTACATTTTTTTTAAAAGATTAAAAATATCGTAAACATAGAACTGCATATATTCACAGATTTATAAAACCTTAAGGGCTGTTTTTTTTTCATTTTGGATTATATTAATAATATATTACTATTGTATTATTGGATAGTTGAAGGTTAACAGTCATGGTAAAGTTAGAAATTTAGTTGGGTTTCACAAAAATGGTTCCGAAGTTAAAGATTGTGTGCACTATAAAAATGAAAAATACACATAACATATATATAACTAGCAGTATACCCCGGCGTTGCTCGGGTGTAATGAAAGCTTTAAAACTAATCCATGGTCCTGGAGCTCAGACTCTTTGGACATTGGCACGAAAGACTAAAAAGCAATAGTTGTTTCCAGTTAAAGCAAAACAGTAGACTGAAAATAAAATGAATGGATGTAAGTCAAATTTTGATTTCCTGGTATCGATAGCAAATAAGTTTTTTTCGTCGTAAACTGAAATTTGAAGGCTAAATAAGTCCTCTGAGTAAATGGTATCATAGCTGAGACTAAGAACTACAATTATACCGACTTAGAGCCAAACCCGAAGTAAAAACTAAAATAAAAGGGCTGAAAAAAATACCGATACACAGGCAAATAAACAGACACACACACAGACATCTTGCCTTTTATATATGTATATATTATCGATTTTCTGCACTATTGTAAGAACTGCAACCTTGAAACTTCTAAATATCGTTTATGTCTTTGTCTATGAGTGTATCAAATTTGATTAAAATCGAACCACTCCATTTATAATCTGATTTTTTCGATTATCGACTTTCGATATTTATCGGGGATACCTCGACACAAAACTTAGCTAAGAACACTCGCAGACGTTTGTAGTACAACTGTGTAAATTTTCAAGAAAATCGTTTCAGCCGTTTCGGAATCTATAGGTAACGGACACACACACACACACACACGCACACACACACACACACACTCACACAAACACACACAAACACACACACACACACACACACACACACACACACACACACACAGTTCCATTCATAAATAAGTTTAGATAAGCATCAATAATATAAATATTATAAAAAATTAATGTTTCCAAATATTAACAATAAAGACATAACCACATACAGTATTTACATTATTCGGACTATTGTCTTCATTTTTGTTGACATTTGTACGACGTTTCGGCCGTTGTACGCTCCTGCCTTCTTCAGGTGCTAGGAATTTCGAACTGAACCCTTCATTACAATCACTGGGGTATATGATTTTCATTCCTTGCGTAAATCCTCGATTGGAATCATGAGTTATCTCCCTCTAGCCCTGCAAGTTACTTGTTCATCACTGCTGTAGCCTGGTATTGAACACACAAGTCTACGAGTCAACGTCTATATCCACTGAGTCATGTGTCCTTAAGGACAAAAAGAACTGAATTTGTGGGAAATTAAAACTTTATGTCGAGTTACATTTTTTTTTACCAGAGTTCGTATTGCAATTTTTTGATTGTAACGAAGATGAGGACAATAGTCCGAATAATGTAAATACTTTAAATACTACCGCATCTTTGAAATATAGACAAATAATAAACACAAATATTAGAATATTAAATGGTCGGGTGCCCCTGCTATTCTCCTCGGGGTTCTTGCCAAAATACAACAGAGAATCTGTAATGTGATCGATATCGACTTGGCAGACCGGCTGCATTCACTCTCTCACCGGCATGACGTGGCTTCCCTGTGCCTCTTCTATAAATACTTTCACGGCTTCTGCTCCGATGAACTTAGATCACTGGTGCCTCCTAGATAC
>JBBBDQ010000606.1:5065000-5070000 GCA_037127315.1 Ascarosepion bandense | reverse complement strand
GCTATGTGGTGTCAGTTCTTCAATACGGCAGTGAATGCTGGACAATATCATCGAAAATGAGGACAAAACTGGAAGCAGCGGAAATGTGGTTCTACAGAAGGATGCTGCGGATATCGTGAACTGAGCATGCAAGCAACGATGAAGTGTTGGAAAGAATGGCAACAAAACGGAAATTAATACTGAGCATCAGGAAGAGACAACTGAAGTTCCTGGGACATGCAATAAGGAAGGAAATCTTGGAGAACCTGATACTGACATGCCCGATAGAAGGAAAAAGAGACATATTTGCAGGGCCTGATCAGATGGATGACGGAACGAGGGTTGCGAGGTGTAACAGGAGCAAACATAATAAGAGCCACAAGAGATAGGGAGGCGTGGAGAACGATGATCACCTACGTCCTTAAGGGACAGGGCACATAGAAGAAGAAGAAGAAGAAGAAGAAGAAGATCATTTATCCTACAGATGAAATTTAACCTGGTTTGGAACAGTTGAAACGGGGAGTTTCCACTTCATGGTTCATCTCTGGCTGAAAGTGATGAATCCACCATTCATCCTGGGCCATGTAGCATTCAAGGAAACCACTCGTCTTTATCCTTCATGTTATCCGGCAATTTTACCCCGAGAAGATGCAACGTGTCACTCCCCTGGAGGCTACTGCATATCACTGTTTCTGTATACACTTTTTACTCCCTCGTCAATGTATATTTCTGTCAGTCGGTTAATTGACATACGGAATACAAGCTTGGGCGATCATGTTCCCCTCGAGACAGACAGAAGGTCTTCACGCAGTGTATTGCCAATACTTCCAACGGTAGACCTAATCTGTTCTGCTATTCACCCCATTGCTTGAGGTGGGATAGATACATTCATACAAATCCCAAAGTGAATTGTGCATGAGTGAAGGAACCGAATTTAACTGGAATTCGAACTCGGTTCTCTGATTTCTCATTCCGAGCCGATATCCGTTAAGCAACAGCGCACATAAATATATATTTTCAAGGTTTGTCTGACGATCGTAAGAGCGTGAAAAGCAGGGTTACAAACTCATACCTATCTATATGAATATGTCAGCTCTATCACTGATATTGAGCGCTTTTAAATAAGTACCACGCATATATAATATGTAAACAATATAATATATATAACAAATTGCATATATATATATATATATATATATACATATTGATATTTATAATTATATACATACACTTTTCACAGATATTTTCAAGGTTATATATATATATATGAATTGTGTGTATTTAAGCAGCATTTTTTCATTGATGCATGTTTCATTAAATAATATAGACAAGTTTTGTCTGTTTATTTTATGTAAATTCTTTTTATACCGTCTGGTAAGCTTAATAGCATTATCGTTGAAAGAAGAAAGAAAATCACAATATTGATACATGTTTTTTAAATGCTTTCTGAGCTTTCGGCTCACATCAGCCATTATCAAAGATGACAAATATATTAAGTGTATTAAACAGTTCGCGGACAAACAGTAGTAGTAGTAGTCTTTTTTTGTTTGTATGGAAGATTTTCAAAGCAACGACGAACACATACGTGCGGGACTCTGGAATATTTACTTACCAATTGATAAATTCATAAGACCTTGTTTATTCTGCTGTACGAGTGTGAAGAAGAGAGATTCTTACAACAGTTTCCAAGAGTATAGAAAATATAATGAATCCAGGTGAAATACCGTTCTTCGAATCCAAAACCGAGGAGCTAGCCATTACTCCACCGTGTATAGGAAGGATGGGTGCGTACATTGTACATATTTGTTTTCAAACATTATCTGATTTTCTCTCTTTTTGAATCGCCTTTCAGTCTCTCACGCTCTCGGTCCGTCTCTCTTTATAAACTCGGATACCGAGACGGAGACGAACAATCACACGAAGGATGAAACGAAGATCGATAAGACATTCGGTGTACATTAATGATTCTCTCAACAGAAGACTTGTCCCAACGACCAAACCTCGGAGGAAAAATCCATTAAGATTGGTAATAAGGAAAGGGGGCGACGAGTTTGCAAATAAATGAAATCAATTTTTTAAATTTTTCCTTGCAAACATTATGACAGTAACTCTCATTTTGATCTTATGCTGTTCCTATTTCTATCTATCTATCTATCTATCTATCTATCTATCTATCTATCTATCTGTCGTCTGTTCTATCTATCTATCTATCTATCTATCTATCTATCACAGTCTGTTCATATCTATCTATCTATCTATCTATCTATCTATCTATCACAGTCTGTTCATATCTATCTATCTATCTATCTATCTATCTATCTATCTGTCTGTCCGTCTGTTTCTGTCTATCTATCTATCTATCTATCTATCTATCTATCTATCTATCTGTCCGTCTATCTATCTATCTATCTATCTATCTATCTATCTATCTCTCTCCGTCTGTTCATATCTATCTATCTATCTATCTATCTATCTATCTATCACAGTCTCTGTTCTTTATCTATCTATCTCTCTGTCTCTCTATCTATGCAGTCTGTTCATATCTATCTATCTATCTATCTATCTATCCCCACCCAGTCTGTTCATATCTATCTATCTATCTATCTATCTATCTATATATCTATCTCAGTCTGTTCATATCTATCTATCTATCTATCTATCTATCTATCTATCTATCTATCTATCACAGTCTGTTCATATCTATCTATCTATCTATCTATCTATCTATCTGTCAAAGTCTGTTCATATCTATCTATCTATCTATCTATCTATCTATCTATCTATCACAGTCTGTTCATATCTATCTATCTATCTATCTATCTATCTATCACAGTCTGTTCATATCTATCTATCTATCTATCTATCTATCTATCTATCTATCTATCTATCTCAGTCTGTTCATATCTATCTATCTATCTATCTATCTATCTATCTATCACAGTCTGTTCATATCTATCTATCTATCTATCTATCTATCTATCTATCTATCTATCTATCTGTCAAAGTCTGTTCATATCTATCTATCTATCTATCTATCTATCTATCTATCTATCTGTCTGTTCATATTTATCTATCTATCTATCTATCTATCTATCTATCTATCTATCTATCACAGTCTGTTCATATCTATCTATCTATCTATCTATCTATCTATCTATCTATCTATCTATCTATCTATCTATCAGTCTGTTCATATCTATCTATCTATCTATCTATCTATCTATCTATCTATCTATCTATCTATCACAGTCTGTTCATATCTATCTATCTATCTATCTATCTATCACAGTCTGTTCATATCTATCTATCTATCTATCTATCTATCTGTCAAAGTCTGTTCATATCATATCTATCTATCTATCTATCTATCTATCTATCTATCTATCACAGTCTGTTCATATCTATCTATCTATCTATCTATCTATCTATCTATCTATCATCTTTACAGTCTGTTCATATCTATCTATCTATCTATCTATCTATCTATCTATCAATCTATCTATCTATCTATCTATCACAGTCTGTTCATATCTATCTATCTATCTATCTATCTATCTATCAATCTATCTATCTATCTATCTATCACTGTCTGTTCATATGTATCTATCTGTCGATCGATCTATGTACCTCTGTTTCTCTATGTCTTTGTAATTCATTTCTCTCCCTCCGTCTATGCTAAGAACGTAACACACAGACACACACACACACACATACACACACGCACACACTCACACACACACACGCATATGTCTTGATATATATATTTATAAAATAGGTTGAAACCTATGTTTCTAGATATCTTTCTTTCTCTATTTACATGTGTGTGTGTTTTTATTTCTCGATTATCATTCCGACGCCATTTTATTAAGACGCAAACAATCTTCCCAGCACTTAAACATTACTTCCACACCTTATCTAAACATGGCAAAAAGTAAAGAAATAATTAAAATGAAATAAAACAGAACAAGAGAGAAGCGAAAAGTATTCTTAATGGTAATTATTCAACGAAGCCCATGTTGTTGACATTCGGCTTTACCCGCCCCGTTATGTTTAAGACGTTTTCATTATTATTTGCCAATGTCAACATGAATTACCTACTATATTTCCGAAAAGGCCTTCTTGCGCAAAACAGCGTCTATCCATTTCGCATTCTCTTTCACCTGCTTCACCATCAGAGACTTTCTTCAAAATGGGCTTCCATAACTCCCAGAGTGTTATTTACAGCCGATACGCGTGAAGATACTAATTAGATTTCAATATTTTTTCTAAATTTCTTTTTTTTTAATAAATCTAAACTTAGATATAAATGGAACTTTGTCTCTGTGCGTGTGTGTGTGTCCGTTAACTATAGACTCCGAAACGGCTGAACCGATTTCCTTGAAAATTTACACAGTTGTACTATAAGCGTCTGCGAGTGTTCTTAGCTAGGTTTTGTGTCGAGGTACCCCTGATAAATATCGATAATCGAAAAAATCGTGTTATAGAAGGTAGTGGTCCGATTTTAATCAAATTTGATATACTCATAGACAAAGACATAAGAAACGATATTCAGAAGTTTCAAGGTTGCAATTCTTACAATAGTGCAGAAAATCGATAATATATAAATTTAAAAAGTAAGATGTTTGTCGGTGTGTGTCTGTTTATCTGCCTGTATGTCTGTATTTTTTCAGTCTTTTTATTTTAGTTTTTGGTTCGGGTTTGGCTCTAAGTAGATATAATTGTAGTTCTTAGTCTCAGCCATGATACCACTTACTCAGAGGACTTTTTTAGCCTTCAAAATTCAGTTTACGATGAAAAAAAAAACTTATTTGATATCGATACCAGGAAATCAATATTTGACTTACATCCATTCATTTTTCTTTCAGTCGACGGTTTCGCTTTAACTGGAAACAACTATTGCATTTTAGTCTTTCGTGCCAACGTCCAAAGAGTCTGAGCTCCAGGACCATGGATTAGTTTTATAGCTTTCATTACCCCCGAGCAACGCCGGGCTATACTGCTAGTATAATACATATAAGAAA
>JBBBDQ010000606.1:5030000-5055000 GCA_037127315.1 Ascarosepion bandense | reverse complement strand
CAGCAGTGGACTTGGTGAAGCGGAAGCTATACTGTTTGTCCGAGAGGAGCCCGTGGGTTGTGAGATGCTGAACGACCTCGGCATTGATAATGGCTTCGAACACTTTGCCGAAGATCGGAAGAAGGCTGATGGGGCGGTAATTTGCGGGGTCCGATGGTTCACCAGTGTTCTTGAATATTGGAACCACAGAAGAAGACTTCCAACAGGCAGGAAAGCAGGAGGAAGATAGGCAGAGGTTGTAGAGCTTAGAAAGGATAGAGGAGAGTTCAGGGGCACAATTCTTCAAAACTATGATTGGGATTCCATCCCCACCACTCACTTTGTGAGGGTCCAGTCTTGAGATTATGCTAGAAATCCGCGAGGGCGTGATAATATTTCATCCAACCACCCCAAAAATATTATAAAACAGATACCCAATACAGTGAATAATAGAATCAACCAATTATGATCCAACATTAAAACTTTCAACGCAAGTAAAAATATTTACAATAAGGCCCTTCAAAAAAGCGGATATAAGAACAAGTTAACATATAATAAACCTACAATAGACTCCGAATCAGCCAAAAATAAAAATAAAGGAAACTGTAGAAAAAAGAAAGATAATTTGGTTTAACCCCCCTTATTGTAAGCTAACTAACATCAATATTGGTAAATATTTCCTCAAGTTAATAGACAAAAATTTTAATAGCAGTAACCCTCTACGGAAGATTTTTAATAGGTACACCCTTAAAATTAGTTATTCTTGCATCCCGAATATGGACAGCCTTATTGGTTCTCATAATAGGAGTATTCTGGTGAACTTGCGCAATGCTGAATCTAGGTCCGGAATTCTAAACGAATGCAGCTGTAATTCTGTGGACGCCTGCCCGGTGGAGGGAAAATGCAAATCCACCCACGTGATTTATGAAACCCGCATTTCTCCCATCAAACAAAAACAACAAAAAAAAAAAACGACTTCCGGACCTATATCGGTATGTCCGCCGGTCCTTTCAAACAAAGACTGCATAACCACAGGTACTCTTTTTCGAACCCCGGTCAGAAGTACCAGACAGCCCTTTCGCGAGCATTCTGGAAAATGAAAGAGGAAGGGCTGGATCCTGAAATTAGCTGGAAACTAGTAGGTTCAGCCCGTATTCCGAGGAATTTTCGTGATAGGTGCTGTCTATGTTTACTGGAAAAAATTTCAATATTAAAATACCCCCTCCAACACCGGCTACTGAATCTTAGAATGGAATTCATCAGTAAGTGCCGCCACAAGGCAAATGTTTCGAATACTTAAATTTAGAATTTAAATCCCCGTTTGCTAGATGTTAGAATATAAATTAAATGGATTCAATTTAAATTTTAATCTTAATTTTACCTTAACGTTAACCTTAAAAAGCATTTTAACCCCCCTACCTTCCTATTCGAATCTCCTTTAATTGCCTATCTTTATAAAATATAGGATAGATTCAGGCGGAAAGAATTTCCGGGCCCTGCACAGAGAGCCGACTTTCATAGCTGCGGATTTAGCAATGGATTCGACGTAGTCATTCCACTTGAGGTCCGCTGAGAGTGTCAGGCCAAGCAGGCGTAGTGATTTACTCTCTGGGAGGCAAGCCTGTTCCATGCTAATGGGAGGGAGGTGCGGTTGTCTGTGGTGGTTAATTGACAGCAGCTTCGTTTTGGAAGAATTGAATTTTACGAGCCATTTCAAGGTGCGGTTGTCTATAAAATATGGATTCTTTTACTAAACCCCTTTTTTCCTTGGTTAAGACACACACACACACACACACAACGCACACACACACACACACACACACACACACACACACACACACATATATATATATATATATATATATATATATATATATATTTAAACATTCACTAGCCTCTACCATTTGATATTTGATACCCCGTCTATCTCTTCTGTTTTGCTTAAAAAAATCCCACTTCCCTGACCTCAAGGGAACTTTCAATTCTTGACCGTTGTTAACCTTGCCCCTTCCCCCTTTACCCCAGAGTCTTCGCTATTTGGAATAAAACAATGTCGCTGACGTGACGTGGAATCTCTGTTAGAGATCCCATGTCGAAATGTGCATCCGTCACCTTTGAATTTTGAAAATTTTCTCTAATTTATATTGGCTCTGTATTCTGAAGTAACATTGAGCTCTCCACCTGCATCACTTTCTAATATTAAATTTTTTTTAATATTAATTACGATCAGGTTCTTGGAATTTACCTTCCTACTCTTCCACTTCGGATTAAAGAAAAACAATATATATAAACAATATATATTCAAATTTTCTTTGTACAAATACACATAATAATAATATCTAAAATTTTCGTATTTATATATATATATATATATATATATATATATATATATGTGTGTGTGTGTGTGTGCATGGATCAATAAATATACATATGAGAACGCACGTGTATAAAAATATTATTAAGTTGTTAATAAAACACGCCTCAATGTAGAATAAATAAAGTTATTAATTATATATTAATAAATATATATATTATCCTCCATCCATGGCACGACTCAGTGTTTCATACGTTACGCAGCAATCACGTCAGTCAGTTAAGTACCATACGTGAAACACGCTTGAACTATCATGCCTCGAAAGAGACATGACTGACTGGGCAGAATATTTTCCCGCAGTATGTTGCCATTGCGTTCTGCGGTAGACTGGTTGCCAGCCAAGGCTATAGAATCCAATCTGTCCTGTTATTTAACCCATAACTGGAAGGAAGAGACGGATTAGTAACTTTCCCAAGAGTAATTGAATGCAATGAATTCCACTGGAATTCGAACTCGGCTCGCCGATTTCTCGTTCCGAGCCGATATCCACTGCACCACAACGCGCACGTACATTAATTGACCGTTTAAGAGATTTGAATTTTAAGTCACACGATGCTCGTGGAAGTTAGATTTTTTTATATGTTAGGGTATTACTTTTTTAAAATGCATGCGCTCTCGCTTGCGACGGAGCAATCTAGAGAGACGATAATTTCATAAGTATTTTTTTTTAATCATATCACCCCGAGCAAGGCGGTAACGCCACTGATGTGCAGGGGGCTACATAGGTGTGAAAAGATTGGAAAAGAGAAAACCGGAAACCGCATCCTACACAGGAAACAAGGCATGAGCCTTTTCACCTGTTCAATAGATGAGGGTGGAGTGTGAACCAGGCGATAGTTTAGTCTATCTACTCCAATTGAGAAAAAAAAAGTGGTTATCTGGTAGAACACTCTCACTGCTGTCGTTATTTACATCTCTTTAATACAGTACAGTAATCTAGCCACAAGGAAGAACTGTGATACAGCGAAAAAGGCCTGTCTGCGGATGGTTTATATATATATATATATATATATATATATATATATATAGTACTGTGCAAAAGTATTAGAACAAGAACTATTTTATCTTTTATGAGGCATATTGACAGAAAATAAACAATTTAATTAAAGTAATTTTATTTGATTTACTCAACAAATGCTTTAACAAAAACAAATACTTGTTACAAAATAAATTTAATATTTAGTATAATAACCTTTTGCTTTGATCACAGCCTTGATTCTGTCAGGCATTGACATCGCAAGCTTCTTCAATATATCTAATTATATCTCCTGCCAAGCAGCTTGTATTTGTTCCTAAAGCGTGTCTAGCAAAATAATATTAGATTTATCAATTCGAGAGGTTGTTGTTGGTTGTTTTATTTTTATGGCAAATCAACCTCGGCGGGTTATTTATTGCCAATTAAATTTTATTTATTTATTGCTGGTAAAACTTTTTTTTTCTTTCAACAATTTATTGTTGTTTTTATATAAGTGTTGTGTCTAGTAATACTTTTTTTTCTTCTCGAGTATCAAGATTCATTGGGATTTGTTTTTAAAGGCAGGGTCCCCAAGTCCTACCCTGTTATTTAACCCATATTTCATACTATTTTTCGTATTTAATGTCATCTTCAGGGGAGTAAGTTATGGTAACGAAAAACAACCGCAAAACTGTGTTGCTAAAAATTACTGAAATTTTTTTCTACTTCAAATATAACAGTTGACAAATTGCTAGCGTTCATTAGAACGTGAAAATTATCCAAAATGGAATTTTATTATATGTTGCAATGTCATGGTCATGCACCTGTTAAAGCATGGAAAAAAACTGTTCTTTTTACAAACCTTTTAGAACATTACTACAGTATTCATAACTGATTCTATTAATTGACGTCTTAAGTATTTTAATGAATATTGACTCGAGGATCTGTAGTTTGCTTTTGTTGTTGTCTTGGTGTAGGATAGTTGTATTATCGATCATTATTTTGTTATATTGTGAATGTAGACAGGATTGTTGTTGTAGATGTCTACAAATGGATGAATGGTCAGACAAATTTAACGTTAGACGTCTAGTTAATGAGGTTGTTGTAAATCCAACATATATTTGCTTAAAAGAAAATTTGCTGGCTAAATACACAAATTTGAAATACATATATATATTTGTGTATATTGTAATTTTGTAAATTTAACGAAAAAAATATGGATAGATGGAAAGTATTAAATTTTTGGGGAGTGATAAAAAGATTTTTTAAACCATTGTAATCAAAAAATATTAAGATTTACTCTGTATCGATTACTCTTTATATAAGTTAATGCTTGAACAGTGGGTTTTAATCTACATGACCTTTCACTTTCTTATAATATATATATATATGCCTCAATATATATATATATATATATATATATATATATATATATATATACCCTCCCGGCTATAATTATTAAGCCACCACAGTGTTAAAAAAAATAGATGTATTTCATACTATTTTTTAGTATTTATTGCCAAGTGAATAATTGTAAATGAAATCAAAATGGTTCTTTTGTTAATACTGCACAACAACATGTGCATCAAATGAATTTATAAATATTTAATAATTACCTAAATTGCAGTTTCATCAATGAATGAATGAAGAAAATTTAGGGTGATTCGGACGAGTTCATCTTTGCTTCCATGCTTTGTAAAATTTTGCAAGTAATAATAACAAAAGAACCATTCTATTTTCGTTTAGAATTATCCACTTGGCATATATATATATATATATATATATATATATATATATATATATATATATAAAATCTAGAGGGTGAGATGGCTAAATTGTCGCTTTTTACCTTTTCAAATTTTGCAAAGCAATAATAACAAATGAACCATTACATTTTCTTTGAGAATTATCCATTTAAAAATAGTATGAAATAAATAATTTGTATTAAAAAATGGGATGACCTAGTAATTATGGCCGGTAGTGTATATATATGACAAATATATTATCAGTACATAAATAACGGAGTGTTTGCACTGTTCATTTCCTTTCTGATAAATGCTTCTTTGGTCTCTTAATAACCTGAGATATATATATATATATATATATATATATATATAAATTGACATTTTTATTTACAGAGTTAGTTGGTAATGGTTTGTTTGTTGCATTTCTGAATAGATATTATTTGGCAAAAAGCTGTCATCTCGTTAAAGATGAGTCTGTTGCCGCTTTTGCCAAAGCAAGATGACAATGTTTACGCTTATTACGAAATTAAGACCGCCATATTTTTTTAAACAGTGACAAGTCATTTGGCAGTTAATTGTTTCGTATCTTGTCGGCTAATTTTTCTCCTCGAAATTTTCTTTGCCTAACTCGGTAATTTCTCTTTTCATAGTTTATATGCTGATTGCGCGGGCCACTTTCATTTATACGCATTTTTCTTTTTTATTCTTCATTCCTTCCTTTCTTTCTTTTAATTCCTTTTTTTTTTTTCTTTCGTTCTTCTGTTTTCGTTGAATGCGTTTCATTCAGTTTTGTTTGTTTCACTGTTTTTTTTCTTTTTATTTCGTTTCGAATTGATTAATTTTTTTCTTTCTTTCTTCGTAATCACCAAATGCGAATAACACAAGTAGAGATGAAAGAAAAAAAAGAAAAGCTTTGTTACCAAATAACAAAACAAAGAAAGAGAGAAAAATAGAGAGAAATTAGTTACAAAATTAAAAGTGAAGAACGAAAAGGGGAAAGAAAAAAAAGAGAACGAAAAAAAACCTTGCGATCAAACAAAAAAATTCTCATTAAGAAAGAAAGAAAGAAAGAAAGAGAGAAAGAGAGAAAGAAAAATAGAGTAAAAAAAATGGAAAAATATTTTTAAAAAAGTGAGGTATTCTAAACGGAAGACAAAAAAAATAACGTTGAAAAAAAAAGAAAGTAAGAAAGAAAGCAAGAAAGAAAGAGAGAAAGAGAGAAAGAAAAATAGAGTAAAAAAAATGGAAAAATATTTTTTTAAAAAGTGAGGTATTCTAAACGGAAGACAAAAAAATAACGTTGAAAAAAGAAAGAAAGAAAGTAAGAAAGAAAGCAAGAAAGAAAGAAAAATGAAAGAACTTTCTTACTGACATACAAATCATTGACATTGACAAATCAATGACCAAAAAAGATAGAAAAAAAGAAAGAAAGAAAAGGACGTAGATGGAAAAAATATGAACAGATATAAAGAAGGAAAAAAATTAATAAATAAATAAATAAAAATATATAAATGAATAAAAGAAAGGAAAGGGCGGAGATGAAAAAAGAATTAACAGAAATAAAAGAAATAAGTAAATAAAGAAAAAATTAATGAAAGAAAAGTGGGTACAAAATTGAAAGAAAAATAAAAAGATATAAATGGACATACATTGAAAGAAAGAAGGAAAGAAAGAAAAGAGAAAGAAATGTATTGCTAACATACAAATCATTGATATTGATAAATCATTGACCATAGAAAGAAAGAAAGAAAAAAAGAAAGAAAGCAAGAAAGAACGAAAGAAAGAAAATACAAAAAGAAACGAGTTACAAAATTACAAATGGAAGAACAAAAAATAAAAGAGAAAGGAAGAAACCTTGCTAAAATTGAAACAAAAACATTGAATGAAGAGAGAGAGAGAGAGAGAGAGAGAGAGAGAGAGATGAAAGAGAAAGAATGAAAAACATAAAAAGAATAAGAGGTATTGCAAACAGAAGACAAAAATAAAAATGTTGAATAAAAGAAGGAAAGAAAGACAGAAGGAAAGAAAGAAAGAAAGAAAGTGAAAAATAAAGAAGAGAGAAAGAAAATTCTTGCTAGCATACAACAAATCATTGACAATGAAGAAAAAGAAAGAAAGATAAAGTATAGAATGTAAAAAAGAAGGAAAGAAAGAGACCTAGAATCTAAGGAAGAAAGAAAGAAAGATAGAAACGAAGAAAGAAAGAAAGAAAGAAAGAAAGAAAAAGAGCGATACAAAAAAGGAGTTACGAATCTAAAAAGTGAAGAACGAAAGTGAGAAAGAAAGACGAGAAATGAAGAAAAACCTGGCTAAAAGATGAAGAAACATTAAGAAAAATATATAAATCAGTAAAGAATGAAAAAATATGTATAGATGGAATGAAAGAATGAAAAACATAAAAAGACTAATAAGTGTTGCAAGAGAATAAAAAGAAAAAGGTTGAAAAAGAAAGAAAATGATGAATACACAGAGAAGAAAAATCATGTTAGCAGACAAGTCACTGAAAATGAAATGAAAGAAAGATAGAATGTAAGAAAGATGTTTTGCAAAAGTAAAAAAATTAAAAGTGGGAAAGAAAAGAAGGACAAACAAAGAAAAAATCTTGCTAGCAGACGAACAATCATTAAAAAAACGTAAATAAAGAATGAAAGAAAGATAGGTAGATAGAATGAAAGAATGAAAATTTACTCCATCAGTTTCTTTTCTCGCACTTCCTGCCTGTGGAACTCCCTTCCATATACTTGCTTTCCTGACGCCTACAACCTCCAGGAATTTAAATGCAATGTCAATTCCCACCTCTTATCCACTTGACTCCAGTTCTTTCTACATCACCCCATGTATCTTGTTCTTTCCCTTTCTTTCTAACTTCTCAACTGTCTTCACACCTATGTTCCCATCCTTCTCTTGACCTTTCTCTGACACCCGCTGAAACTGGTTTGTCTTTCTCTTCACTCTCCTCCTGCCTAAACTTTTACTCTCTTATGTAGCCCCCTGCGCATCAGTCGCGGTTCCGCCTTGCTTGGGGTAAAACGATTAAAAATGATTTATAATCATATTCACGACGTTTCGATTGTTCTACACTACGACCTTCTTCAGATAACTGAAGATAAAAGTTATAAGAGAAAAAAAAAAGGAAAGAAAGAAAGAAAGAAAGAAGGAAGCGGGAAAGAGAAAGGAGGAAGCGATAAAGAAAAACTGAAAAAAAAAAAGGCAAATGAACGCCAAAAGAATATCAGTGTCGAAAGACAAAAAATATGTAACGATTGGAAGTATCCAAACTATTGACGACAGGAAGAAGAGAAAGCAAAAGGGAAACTTTTACAATGATGAGCAAGTTATTATTGGGAGGGGGATGTTTATTTTCTCGGACATACTGGCCGTACAAAAAGTCCCAGGGACCGGGATATGAAATGACCTCAAGAAACAACCTAAGGTAAGTAATTTGCTGACTTCGAATTTCTTTTGGGTTTTTACGTTTGAAATACAAATTTTTGATATCACAATTTATAGGGGGAATACTACCACAGACGATTTCTCCTACCCCCCATTAGCATGGATTATGAAAGTGAAACAATGCTCCTCCTCGGGTGTGTCACAACAGACCTCAAGTGGAATATCTATATAGAATCCACAGCTAAATCAGCTGCTAAGAAGCTCGGTTCTTTGTGAAGAGCCAGGAAGTTTTTTCCCGTCTGAAACAATCTGCAAATCTACCATCCGCCCGTGCATTGATTACTGCTGCCATATCTAGTCAAGTGCTCCTGCTATCCACCTAAGTGTCCTTGACAAAAACCAACAGAGAATCTGTAATGTAATAGATCTCGATTGGCAGCTCAGATACAGTCACTTTCTCACCGGCGCAATGTGGCTTCCCTGTGTCTCTTCTACAAATACTTTCACGGCTTCTGCTCCGAGGAACTTAGCTCACTGGTGCCTCCTATATATAAATTTCCTCGAAGCAAGTAAATGGAAGGGAATTCCACAGGCGGGAAGTGCGAAAAAAGAAGCTGATGGAGTAGAATTCGCGTTTACATCTTATTGGTTTCGCGAATTAAACGCGAATTCTACTCCATCCGCTTCTTTTCTCGCACTTCCCGCCTGTGGAATTCCCTTCCATTTACTTGCTTTCCCGATAGCTATAATCTCCAATAATTTAAATGTAAAGTCAATAGTCATCTCCTATCTCACTAGCTTGTAGCCTCTCTCTCATGCTCTCTTCTCCGTCCACTCTACTCTTTTCAGTATTCTCATCCTTCTCTTACCAACTTCCTGACACCCCTCTGTAACCTGTCACTCTTTCTCATAACTTTCCTCCTATGTAACCCCCTGTACAACAGTGGAAGCAAAATGCCTTGCTTGGTGCGATATGATTATAAAAAAAATATGTAACGATGGTAAGTATCCAAAGTGTTGAATAAAAGAAGAAGAAAAAGCCAAAGGGAATTTTTTAACAATAATGAGAAAGTGATTAATAGGTAGGGGATGTTTGTTTTCTCGGACATATTGGCCGGACGAAAAGTCCCAGAGACCGGAATATTTTCATGAAATGACCACAAGAAAAAATCTAAAGTAAGTGAATTGCTGACTTCGAATTTCTTTTGTGTTTTTGCCTTTGAAATCCAAATTTTTGATGTTATAACTTATCGGGCGAATACTACCACAGACAATTTCTCCTACCCCCCCCCCCCACATTAGCACGGTCTCCGTGAGAGTGAAACAATGCGCCTCCTCGGGCTAACTGTCCCAAAAGACCTCAAGTGGAATGTCCATATAAAATCCATAGCTAAATCCGCTGCTAAGAAGGTCGGTTCTTTGTGCAGGGCCAGGAAGTTTTTTTCCCGTCTGAAACAATCTGCAAATCTACCATCCGCCCGTGCATTGATTACTGCTGCCATATCTGGTCGGGTGCCCTTGCTATCTACTAAGGGGTCCTTAACAAAACTCAACGGATAATCTACAATGTGATCGATCCCGACTTGGCAGCTCAGATACAGTCACTGCGCAGTATGGCTTCCCAGTGTGTCTTCTAAAAGAACTTTCACGGCTTCTGCTCCAAGGAATTTAGCTCATTGCTGCCCACTCTAAACGAATTTCCTAGAGCCACAAGATTAGCAACTAGGTCCCACCCTTTTACTGTGAAACCAATAAGATGTAAACGCGAATTCTACTCCATCAGCTTCTTTTTTCGCACTTCCCGCCTGTGGAAATCCCTTTCGTTTACTTGCTTCCCCGACAGCTACAATCTCCAAGAATTTAAATGTAAAGTCAATCGTCATCTCCTCTCTCACTAACCTGAAGCCTCTCTCTCTCACATGCTCTCATCTCATTTCTTCAGTATTCTCATCCTTCTCTTACCCGCTTCCTGACACCCCCTGTATTCTGTCACTCCTTCTCATAACTTTCCTCCTATCTGACCTACTGCACAATAGTGCCAGTGTAATGACTTGCTTGGGGTGATACGATTTTTTCCTCTCTCATGCTCCCCACTCATTTCTTCAACATTCCCATCCCTCTCTCCCCCTCTTCCTGACCCATCCTTTATTCTGGCCCTCCTTCTCATAACTTTACTTCTGTGTAAACAAGTAGCAGTATAATGCTACAATTATAAAAAAAATATATCATTAACGGAAGAATTGTTAGCTTCAGTCATGTATAATTTCTGTCTTTGGTAGCCAATTGTAATAACGAATGTATTTTTTAATCGGTTTCACCCTATGAAAGGGAGTAAAGACACAAAGGGGTGTGGATGTTGAATCTGTTCAAGGAACTCAAGGTAAATAGCAGGAGAAGGCGCATTTCAAAGACGCATTTCAAAACCTAAGCAGAGTATTGAGAGACAGGAAGATTTCGCTTGAGACAAAGAAAAGAGTAACAGACTGTTATGTGATATATCTCCTTCTATATGGCGTCGAATGTTGAACGATCTCCTCAAGGTTGAAGGAAGGACTTGAAGCAACAAAAATTGTGGCTCTGCAGAAGTATGCTGAGGATACCAAATACCGAACATGTGAGCAACGACAAGGTTTTGAAGAGAATGCAAACGGAAAGGAGACGTATTCTTGGCATCAGGAAAACAAAATTGTTTTTTTGGGTCACGAAATGAGGAAGGATGTGCATGGTGGTCCAGTGGATATCGGCTCGGAACGAGAAATCGGGAAGCCGAGTTTGAATTCCAGCTGAATTCATTGCATTCACTTACGCGCAAATGCCCTTGGGAAAGGTATTAATCCGTCTCTTCCTTCCAGTTATGGGTTAAATAACCGGACAGATTGGGTTCTATCGCCTTGGCTGGCAACCAGTCTACCGTAGAAAGCAATGGCAACCTACTGCGGGATAATTTTCTCCCCTGTCAGTCATGTCTCTTTTGAGACATGATCGCCCAAAGCGTGTATCACGTATGGCACTTAACTGACTGACTGAACATAACAGCTGTAAACATAAGTAAAGCTTCTACTGGGCATAAAGTGGGGGATCGGTTTTCTGTTGTTGTTAAGTAATAAACTGATCCCCCACTAATTGCTAATTATTAATACAATCTGTCTCTTCTTTATTCAGCTATAGTTTAAATAGCAGGATAGAAAATCTTCTGCCCAATCAGTCATGTCTCTTTCGAGACATGATCGCCCAAGCGTGTATTACGTATGGCACTTAACTGACTGATCAGTGGCTGGCCCTTCCAAGCCAAATTTTGAGCTATTAAACAGCCATCTTTTGTACATATATATGTTTTAACAACGGATTTGTTTGAAAATGCGTTGTTAAGGACAGCTTCGTAAATTCATCTAATTTTTCTTATGTCTTTGTTCAATTTATTGTATTTAAATTCATGTTTGACAGCAAAGTGACGCTCAATAATATATCCTTGCCCACAACAATTTTATAATGAAAAATGAAACCGATAATATTACTGCATGTTTCAATTACGAGATATTTTTTTGGTCATAGATTATTGATTTTTTTTTCTTTTCTTAGTATTAGATACTAGGACCGAATGCTGGGTTATTCAAATTATAAATTTAAAGTTAACTAAATAATTATAAATATAACTGGAATGTGTTGAAAATATTTAAATTATTAGGTTATCAAATGAAAGATATAGATAGATTTTCTTCTTTTTCTTCTTCTTATTCTGCGTTCCTTCAGCTAAGAAAATTACTCGGAAGGGAAAACCACTGATAGAAGTTGAATTAAGAGAGTGTATTGTAATTACTGTAAATCAGGGGTTTTTCAAAATGTGGTCCGCGGACCACAGGGGGTCCGCAAGGATAAGATAGGGGGTCCATGGATTAACTCATCACATGAAATTCAAAGTATAAATTTTTAATATCTGGATATTTATTTTTACTTCTTAATGTTATCAAATGAAAATTTAATTTTATCAATTTAAAGTAAGCTTAAAACCAGTTTTTACTCCGTTAATGTAAAACTATAAGCTATTTTTAGTAAAAAGTTATGTATAAATTTCATAAGCGTTTATAGCGGGTCCCTGGACTAAAACTTAAAATATAAAGGGGTCTGCAAGTCAAAAAAAAAAAAAAAAAAGGCTCGTAAGTAAAAAAGTTTGAAAACCCCTGCTTTAAATAAATATTGTCCCGAGAAAGTGAACTCATTCAATGAAACGAGATCAGATAATTGGTAGAAGATACTTCTTTCTTTGTTGTTTAATTCAGGACAGAGGCGATCATGGATTTCCACTTGTCCCTGTGCCTTATCATCTAAACATTTTTTGTCTTGGTATCTCTCCCAAAACAAGCTCCATCATCAATTTACTCAAGCTTATTAAACATGTCTCACGCCGCTTTCCCCTGTCTCTCTTTCTTTTTATCCGTCCTGTGATTATTAGATTCTCCGAACACTCTTTCTTCATTAATTGTCCTAGGAACCCCAGCTATCTTTTCCTGGTGCTAAGTGTAAATCTTCTCGTTTACATCCTCATCAACACCTCGTCACTGATCACGTGTTCTCTCCCTGGTATCCTCAGCATCCTTCAATAGATCCAGAGTTCTGCTGCATCAGTCGGCACCTTCATCCTTAAAGAGATTGTCTAACATTCGCTGCTATACAAAAGGACATATATCATAGAGCAAGCCAGCACTCTTTTCTTTGTTTCTAATGAAGTTTTCGTGTGTGACACGATAACTAGGCATATATGTATTTTATTATAATAGATTAAAATAGAAAATGGTTAAGAATAGAAAATAGTTTAAAAACATATTTAACAAAAGTGAAAAAGAAGAGGAAAAAAAAATAAATAAATAAATAAACGCTTTTTGTTTTATGAGGAAAATTGTGGAAGAGACAACGGTATCCGATTACTGTTTTAAATCCTACCACTCTTCCGGTAAATATTTGACTCAGTGATTTAATGTGATAAAGGGATAAAGTTCAGGAGATAAAAGTTCAGGAGGTGGGTTTTCGAATGACCCGGTCAAAGGCTGTCTTTTACTGTATCTTGACCACACATTAAGAATTTTCCGGCGGAAGCTTTATTAAGATAAAAAAAAAGATAACTGAAATTTCAGACTTACAGTCGCCAATGTTTACCACCGGTGGTCTAAAGCATTTCCGGATTTCCGGATAAATTTTAAATAAATTCAAGTAATTTTTCAGAGTAGAGTAGAGTGAGAGAGTCAGTTAAGTGAGCCAGACAGTTGAGTGAGTAGAATCTCCGTTCGTCTTGTTTCGGTCAGTTCGGATTTGTTGATCTCCATTAATTAGAGTTAGAGCTGTGTGTCACATTCGCCTGCCCCAACCGAAAAGGCTAGCTCTAGTCTAAACGAAATAAAGCATCCTTTCAACTCATCCAAGTTGTGGAAGTTCGTTCCTTATAGTTCAATCTTGTACCCCCAGCTTGAGGCTCCGACATTTTCAACAAACTCCCGGCAAACATCACAGCGTGGAAAACGGCCGCCGGAGAAATTGTTAGGACGGTCAGTTGGGGTGTTACACGTGTCTCCAAATCCTCTAGTTAACTTTTCAAATGGGTCCTTGAACATGTCAATGGATTTTCTGATCTCAATGTCGCACTTTCTGTTCATTTGTTTGCAAATGAAAGTGGATTATATCGAAAAATCATACAACAAAGTTATCATCCGAATCGGGATGAATAGAGCACACAGTAGACTCAGGCCAGAGATAGGATAAGAACAGTGCGGTTTAAGCAATGGCGCTAAAACAAGGAACGTGACATTTATGCTTAGTCAGTCCGTGATACAAGCTTGGGCGATCATGTCTAGAATGACTGGGCAGAAGATTATCCCGCAGTAGGTTGCCATTGCTTTCTGCGGTAGACTGGTTGCCAGTCAAGGCTATAGAACTCAATCTGTCCTGTTATTTAACTCATAACTGGAAGGGATAGACGGCTTAATACCTTTCGCAAGGATATTTGAGCGTAAGTGAATGCAAGGAATTCAACTGGAATTCGAACTCGGCTCCCCGATTCCTCATTCCGAGTCGATATCCATTGCACCACAACGCACATCCTTATGCTTAGAATGTTATCAAAAAAGGCAATACAAATAAAGGAAGACATGTTCCTGTGTTTTATGGACTACGCAAATGAAGGCGACAAAGGACACTACAAAAACATGATAGAAATCTAAGCAACATAGAAGTGTTCAGAAAAGACATTAGATTAATCAAGAACCTCTACTTGAAGCAAAACGCCTGCACATGACAAAAAACGTGTTAAAAAGATATACAGAGATAGAAAGGTATAAGAAAAGGTGTCTTTTTCCTGGATCTATTCAACTTATACAGCGGAGACAATTCTGAGGGCCCTAAAAGACATACCAGGAGTCATCATTAGCGGCTACAATCTGAATCGTATACACCACCGGCCATAATTATTAGACCACTCCAGTGTTTTTTTTAATATATATATATATATATATATACCCTCCCGGCTATAATTATTAGGCCACCACAGTGTTAAAAAAATAGATGTATTTTATACTATTTTTTAGTATTTATTGCCAAGTGAATACTTGTAAATGAAAATAGAATGGTTCACATATTAATATTACACAACAACATGTGCATCAAATGAATTTATAAATATTTAATAATTTCTTTTTTAATCGTATCACCCCGAGCAAGGCGGTAACGCCACTGATGTGCAGGGGGCTACATAAGAGTAAAAAAAGATTAGATAGAAGAGAGTGAAGAGAAAGACGAACCGGTTAGAAAGGAGCAAGAGAAGGATGGGAATACAGCTGTGAGGACAGTTGCAAAGATGGAGAGAAATGATAGGATATACAGGGTGGTGAAGAAAGAACTAGAGTCAAGTGGTTAAGAGATGAATATTGACATTGCATTTCACTTCCTGGGGGTCGTAACCATCAGGAAAGCAAGAATATGGAAGCGAGTTCCACAGGCGGGAAGTGCGAGAGAAGAAACTGAAGGAGTAGAATTGTCATCTGCATAAATGGGTGAGAACCAGTTGCCAATCTGGTTGCACGAGTAAACACCTGTTGCAGAGGCACCAGTGACTTAAGTTCGCTGGAGCAGAAGCCATGAAAGTATTTATAGAATAGAAAAAGAGAAGCCACATCCTGTCAATGGGGAAGTGGCTGGAGTTGATAATTACCTATATTGCAGTTTCATCAACGAAAGAATGGAAAACAATTACGGTGATTCGGACGAGTTCATTTCCGCTTCCTTGCCTTGTAAAATTTTGCAAAGTAATAATAACAAAAGAAACATTTTATTTTCATTTGGCAATAAATACTAAAAATAGTATGACATACATCATTTCTTTAAAAAAAAAACTGGAGTGGCCTAATAATTATGGTCGATAGTGTATTTCGAAAAGACATAAGATTAATCAAGGACCTCTAGTGGAAGCAAATCGTCTGCATACGGACAGGAAACGTGTTAAGTAGATAGAAAGAGCTGTAAGAAAAGGATGTCTTTTCACTAAATCTATTCAATTGATACAGCGAGACATTTCTGAGAGCCCTAAAAGTAATGACAGGATTCATCATTAGCGGCTACTTCTTCTTCTATGTGCCTTGTCCCTTCAGGACGTAAGCGATCATGGCCTTCCACGTTTCCCTATCCCTGATGGCTCTGAGCACGCCTTCTCCTGTTAAACCATGCAATTCTCGTTCCGTCATCCACCTGATTAGGTCCTTCAAATATGTTATCCGTTGCTTTCCCCTGTCTCTTTTCCCCTTATCTGACCTGTTAGTATGAGATTCTCCAAGCCCTCCTTCCTCATTGCGTATCCCAGGAACTTCAGCTATCTCTTCCTGATGCTCAGTATTAATTTCCTTTTTGTTTCCATCATTTTCAAGACCTCATCATTGCTCACATTCTCGATCCATGATATTCGCAGCATCCTTCTGTTGAACCACATTTCAGTTGCTTCAAGTTTTTCCTTCATCTTGGATGATATTGTCTAGCAATATTGAATGACGGACAGCACGTAGCAATCCAGTACTCTCTTCCTAGTTTCTAGCGAAATTGTCCTGTTTCTTAATATCTTACTCAACTTCTGGAATATTTCCTTCGCCATGCCAATTCGCCTTGGGATCTCTGCGTCGCACTTTTCGTCTTCTGTTATAACTCTTCCCTGGTATTTCTCTGGTATTTAAATTTTTGTACCTAGCGGCTACAATCTGAACAATATAAGCTCTGGAGATGATTCAGTTTTGATAGCAGACACAGAAAAGAAAACTACATGACATCCTACGGAAGAAAGCCGAAAGAAAGCCGAAAGAAAGAACTATAACTAAACTGCATAAAACTGATAGCATGGTCATCAGTAAAAATAAAAACCCAAAATGCCAAACTATAAGCGGAAGGTACTAAAATAAAGCAGGTATAGAAATTTAAATACCTGGGAAGTGTTCTAAAGTGTGATGGCCTAGGAAGCATTCCAGAAGCTAAATAGAGACAGAGAAATTTCGCTAGAAACAAAGACAAAAGTACTGGATTGCTATGTGATGTATGTTCTTCAATATGACAGTGAAGGCTGGACAATCTCCTCAAAGGAGAGATTTGAAGCGATTGAAATGTTTTTGGTTTAATGGCATATCAACCTCGGCGGTTCATTTATTGCCAACTAAATTTTTATTTATTTATTGCTGGAAATAACTTTTTCTTTTTCAACAATTTATTGTTATTTTTATATAATTTTTGTGTCTAGTAATACTTTTTTTTCGAGTATCAAGATTTATTGGGATTTGTTTTTTTAAGGGCAGGGTCCTCAAGTCCTACCCCGTTATTTAACCCATAACCGGAACGAAGGAACCGATTAATACCAGTGCTTAACTGAATGCAGGGTATTCAACTGGAATTCGAACTCGGCCCACCGATTTCTCTTTCCGAGCCTATATCTACTGCACCACAACACACATCTGTCACTAAATGCTTACAGCACCTGGTGTTCCCAAGCGGTCACCCATCTAAGTACTGACCAGGCTCAACGTTGCTTAACTTTGATGATCGAGCGAGAACCGGTGTATTCAACGTGATATGGCCATAAGCCTGACTGAAATGTGGTTCTACAGAAGGATGCTGAGGATGCCATGAAACGAACATGTGAGCGACGACAAAGAGATAGAAACGAAAAAGAAACTTAACATAAGAAAAAGACATCTAAATATCATGGAACATGTAATGAGGAAGGAAGGCTAGGAGAATCCGATACCCACAGATCAGATAGACGGAAAGAAAGATAGGGAAAAATCCTGTAGCATACTTGCCGGCCTTTATGAAGTGGATGGCAGAACGGGGTTTTGATAGGGTAACAGGCGAAACCGTGCTAAGTGCCAACAGGTAGAGGGAGATGAAGAGGGCCATGATCGCTAACGTACTAAACGGTACATAGAAGAAGAAGAAATCATATCAGTTGTCGTAAGGCAGTGATTTTTAATGTTCAGTACGATAATTTGAAGTTAGATACTACGTAAAATAACGAAACCCATTTGACCCTAAAATTAACAAACACATATTATAACAACATTTCGGCCATCTTCAGAGGTCTATCTACATGGACCTTTTAAACCATCCCTTTTCTCATATTTTCTATGTACTTTTATGGCAAATCATTTACGATGAGCTTTCGGAGGAAATCATTTGCGATTCACTTTTATAGAAAATGATTTACATTTTTGTATTAAAGTTTTTTAGCAAATCGTTAGCAATAAGTTTTTCATAGTAAATCTTTTTCAATAGATAAATTTTGTAATTCATTTCAATGGTTTTATATTGCAAGAAAGTTTTTAGTTGAATTTTATAGCAGATCAATGTCAATGCACTTAGATAGTAAATGATTAACAATGAAATGTTAAAGTCATTTGTAATGATTTTTTATAATAAAACTTATAGAATGGCATTTTTAAAGTAAATTAGTTACAGTAATATCAATAGTAAATGTTTTCCTATGCCTTTTTATAGCAAATCATTTGAAATTATTTTTTATAATTCCTTTGTGATAAATTTATAATAAATCATTTTCAATGCATTTTTATAGTAAATTATTTTTAATGCATTTTTATAGTGAATCATTTGCAATTTATTTTTATAGTAAATCATTTTCAGTGCATTTTTATAGTAAATCATTTTCAATGCAATTTTCTAGTAAATTATTTTTAATACATTTTTATAGTGAATCATTTGCAATTTATTTTTTATAGTAAATCATTTTCAGTGCATTTTTATAGTAAATCATTTTCAATGCAATTTTCTAGTAAATTTTTTTTAATGCATTTTTATAGTGAATCATTTGCAATTTATTTTTTATAGTAAATCATTTTCAGTGCATTTTTATAGTAAATCATTTGCAATGCATTTTTATAGTAAATTATTTTTAATACATTTTTATAGTGAATCATTTGCAATGCATTTTTATAATAAATCATTTTCAATGCATTTTTCTAGTAAATTATTTTTAATGCATTTTTATAGTGAATCATTTGCAATGCATTTTTATAGTAAATCATTTTCAGTGCATTTTTATAATAAATCATTTTCAATGCAATTTTCTAGTAAATTATTTTTAATGCATTTTTATAGTGAATCATTTTCAATGCATTTTTATAATAAATCATTTTCAATGCATTTTTATAATAAATCATTTTCAATGCATTTTTCTAGTAAATTATTTTTAATGCATTTTTATAGTGAATCATTTGCAATGCATTTCTATAGTGAATCATTTGCAATGCATTTTTATAGTAAATCATTTTCAGTGCATTTTTATAATAAATCATTTTCAATGCATTTTTATAATAAATCATTTTCAATGCAGTTTTCTAGTAAATTATTTTTAATGCATTTTTATAGTGAATCATTTGCAATGCATTTTTATTGTAAATCATTTTCAGTGCATTTTTATAGTAAATCATTTGCAATGCATTTTTATAGTAAATTATTTTTAATACATTTTTATAGTGAATCATTTGCAATGCATTTTTATAATAAATCATTTTCAATGCATTTTTCTAGTAAATTATTTTTAATGCATTTTTATAGTGAATCATTTGCAATGCATTTTTATAGTAAATCATTTTCAGTGCATTTTTATAAATCATTTTCAATGCAATTTTCTAGTAAATTATTTTTAATGCATTTTTATAGTGAATCATTTGCAATGCATTTTTATAGTAAATCATTTTCAGTGCATTTTTATAATAAATCATTTTCAATGCATTTTTATAATAAATCATTTTCAATGCATTTTTCTAGTAAATTATTTTTAATGCATTTTTATAGTGAATCATTTGCAATGCATTTTTATTGTAAATCATTTTCAGTGCATTTTTATAGTAAATCATTTGCAATGCATTTTTATAGTAAATTATTTTTAATACATTTTTATAGTGAATCATTTGCAATGCATTTTTATAATAAATCATTTTCAATGCATTTTTCTAGTAAATTATTTTTAATGCATTTTTATAGTGAATCATTTGCAATGCATTTTTATAGTAAATCATTTTCAGTGCATTTTTATAATAAATCATTTTCAATGCAATTTTCTAGTAAATTATTTTTAATGCATTTTTATAGTGAATCATTTGCAATGCATTTTTATAGTAAATCATTTTCAGTGCATTTTTATAATAAATCATTTTCAATGCATTTTTATAGTAAATCATTTTCAATGCATTTTTCTAGTAAATTATTTTTAATGCATTTTTATAGTGAATCATTTGCAATGCATTTTTATAGTAAATCATTTTCAGTGCATTTTTATAGTAAAAAAACATAACGCGTTCATTGTAAATTACTTAAAATGCTTATTTATAGAGAATCATGTACACTGCCTTTATTATTAAATACTTTACAATGCTTTTTTTATAATAAATAATTTACATTGAATTTGAGTACCAAGCCGATTGTTAAGCATTTTTATAGTAGAAGATTAAAATGCATTTTGAACTAAATCTTTTAAAATTCATTTTTATAGTGAATCATTTAAATCCCGATGACCGACATTCACTACCCTCTCACTGTCTCCCTCGTGTTGCTTTCTTTACCTCTTCTACTTCCTCTTCACTGACTCAGATCAACGAAAAAAATACATTATCAGCGTTTAATGTGAACAGCCGAGTTTCCAGGAACTCTGTTTACCTCCTAAGCTAAGGGCCTTAAATATATATTGTTTTATCCATGTTGAATACAACCGTATAACTTTTATGTGAGAAACAAACTCTCTTAATTTGTTTTAAACATTTTGGAATATTACTTGGTGTCCGATGCTTTAATATGAACATTTTCTCTTCTTGACAATTCATTGAAACTACCACCCTTTAATGTTTGATTCAGTTAGTTAAGTGCACTACGGGATGCAAAAACTAAAATAAAAGGGGGTGAACAAAAATACATGCAGATAGATAAACAGACACACACACAAACATCTTGCCTTTTATATATATATTATCGATTTTCTGCACTATTGTAAGAACTGCAACCTTGAAACTACTGAATATCGTTTCTTATGTCTTTCTCTATGAGTGTATCAAATTTGATTAAAATCGGACCACTTCTTCTATAACCCAATTTTTTCGATTATCGATTTTCGATATTTATCGGGGGTACCTCGACACAAAACCTAGCTAAGAACACTCGCAGACGCTTATAGTACAACTGTGTAAATTTTCAATCGGTTCGGCCGTTTCGGGGTCTGTATGTAACGGACACACACACAGACACACACATACATACACACGCACAAAGTTCCATTTATAAATAATTCTGGATAATTTCATTTTGGTGCAGTGGATATCGGCTTGGAACGAGACATCTGAGAGTCAAGTACGAATTCCAGTTGAATTCGTTGCATTCACGCAAATACCCTTGGGAAAGATGTTAATGCTTCTCTTATCTCTCTAGCTTTGGGTTAAATAGCTGGGATGATGGGGCTCTATAGCATTGGTTGGCAACCAGTCTACCGCAGAGAGTAATGCCAACCAACGGCAAGAAAATCTTCTGCTCAGTCAGTCATGTCCCTTTCGAGACATGGTGGCCTAAACGTGTATCACGTATGGCACTTAACTGACCGATTTAGATAAAAGGATTGTATAGCAAGATATTAGGATCTATAGCTTTGGTTGGCAATCAGTCTACCGCTAAATGCAATGGCAACCTACTGCAAGAATATATTCTACCCAGTCATGTCTCGAAAGAGACATGATCTCCCAAAGCGTGTATCACGTATGGCACTTAACTGACTGAATGAAGATAAAATTTGGAAATTTAAGTAAAGCTTCTACTAGGCATAAAGTGGGAGATCGGTTTTCTATTGTTATGAAGTAATAAACTGATCCCCCATTAATTATAAATTATTAATACAATCGGTTTCTTCTCCCTTCAGCTATAGTTTAAATAGCAGGATAGAAAATCTTCTGTCCAGTCAGTCATGTCTCTTTCCAAACATGATCGCCCAATGTGTGTATCACGTAAGGCACTTAACTGACTGAATGAAGATAAAATTTAGAAAGATGAGTAAAGCTTCGACTGGGCATAAAGTGAGGGATCGGTTTTCTATTGTTATGAAGTAATAAACCGATCCCCGACCAGGTCCGATGTTTAATCGCAAAGTTGTTCACGTCCCTGTGTTTTAATTTCAGTAGATAGTTTCTTCGAGTAGAATGAGAGAAATCTGTGCTTATATTTTGTTAATCAATTCACCCCAAGCAAGGCGATAAAGTCGTGAAGACGCAAAGAATTACTGGGGGCGAAAGAGAATGAGAAGACTTAGAAGGAACCGGAAACGAAATCTTAAACAGGAAACAATAATTCTATTGCATCTGAATCCGGATTGATCTGCTTAGGTCTTCGGGTATTTCGCCGCTGTTTTAGAACGTCATTTACTATTTCTTTAATCCTTTCTACTCCAAAGGTTTTCAGTATCTTTGTGATACTATTTCCCACGGTGATGCTTTTTCCTTCTCCCGCGGGGATACTTTCCTTTGGTTGGTTTAAAACAACGGAGAGAGAAATTGATATTGGTGATATTATTAGTGTTTTATTGCGTCACGCGATGTGAGCTTAGGTAAAAAATAATAATTTTATTACCATCAAGTGCTTCTAAATACACGGGAGCATATTTGATTATTTTGGGGAAATAATCATTTCAAATCTTTCATGATTGTATAAATTTCGAATCTTTTCTTTTCATGTTCAATGTCTCTTCTGTTGGTCCTAAATTGTTGATTCCGCTAATCTGAAAACGCGTAGACAAAACAAGTGTCAGAGTGATTTGATAAGATCACCCGGAGGCCAAGGCCACTGTTGAATACAGCAGTCCGAAATAACCCGACCTGGATTCAGTTCGATTTGAGTTGGCATAATCTCATTGGTCGAGCTAAGACACCCGCAATCGAGTGGGCGGAGACCGATTTTCATGGGCTGAAGACTGTGAGCCGGCCGGATCACCAGAGAGGATCGAAATTGGTTATAAAAATAGATGCTCGACACGAGAAAGTCAGTTGAGTTGGGTGACAGTTTTTGAGTTAGAGCTGCTATCAGTCGAAATGTAGCGACTGGGGGGGAAAATGGCCCAACCGGGGAGCCATGACCCACGGCTGGTCGCCCACCATAGAACTTATGGCTGAAGAGTTAATTTCGAATGAAGCATGCCGCAAATTAACTCAGATAAGTTAATTTGGAATAATGCGCCATCAACATGAAATCCGAAAGAACGTTATTGTTATTTTTTTAATCATGGGAAAATCGAAAATTCTGACTCTTCGTTCGTTCAACCTCGGCAAACTCCGTTAAACTCCGATAAGGACCCAAAAGAACTTTGCTGTTTTAGAAGTTACATAGGAAAATTAACAATCCTGATTATAGAGAATTAATGAAAAGACATTTAATGAAATACAAGAGACTTTGGCGAATATTTGAAGAGATCTGTTTATTTCAACGCAAACGAAACTTAGACAAAACATTTCGTTTAACGATTAGAAGCTATGATGCTTTTGGCGAACTTTCTCTCTCCATTGTAAATATTATTTTCGACAACTGTATTCTTGGGAAAAGACAGACATTGTTTTTTCTTTATACAAAGACATTCTACGTAGCTCTCCGGGCGTGTTCGGCTTGTTCATTTATTTGATTTGATATTTTTTTTTTTTTTGGTGCCGTGTTTATTATTTTCAAGCCACAAGTGTACACCAGTGTCCAGACTGGCTAAAAGGGACGACTATTAAGATTGCAAGACGAGACCTCTGGGATCTAATCACAACGTGGGACAGTGGCCCGTTGTTGCAAAAGACGTCCTGTAACCCAGCGTTTGTGGCGACATCATCGGACGGGATCGTCCCGACCAGCGACTGCGACCAAACCAACCGTACGACCGGGTGGCAGTGTCAGAACTGGGATCGTCACGACCGTCAGCGAGTACGAGCGTCACATTAGACAGACGGCCAGCCAGGCTGAGGCGTCACATCTGGTGTCGGTTCGACCAGGATCTGGCTTGAGGGCAGCCAGCAGTCCGGTGCAGAGTATCACATTTGGGTGCCGTGATTAATACGTGGCTTGAGGGCAGCAGTCCGCACTACGGTAGTATATCACATCTTTATTACAATATCGTCTGGTCCTCTTGCTTTGTGTCTCCTCAATTTGGCCAGTGCAGCTTCCAATTCGGTTTTTATTATTTGCATCTGACGTCTTAGGTAGTACTATATAAATTGATCTGCTTAGGTCTTCGGGTATTTCGCCACTGTTTTAGATTTCATTTACTAGTTCTTTAATCTTGTCTACTCCAGAGGTTGTCGGTATCTTTATTACAATATCATCTGGTCCTGTTGCTTTGTCTCCTCAATTTATTCAGTGCAGCTTCCACTTCGTCTTTTAACACTTCTGACCCGTCAGCATTTTTGTGTATTGCCGACTTGATTCTCTATAATAATTTCTGAACGGCTATTAGGTTTCAAGGCCAAAGTATGGGAGTCCAAATTTGCAAACCGCTGATTTTTTCATATGTTCCTTCTGAAGTTTTCACGTTTTGTTTTCACCTTGAATACGTCTTTGTAACATTATCGCCTTGTTTGTGGTGAATTGTTTTAAAAAGTTAAAAACACGCAAACACAGAATTCTTTTTTCTGACAGAAAGAAGCTTTTGTGAAGTTGTTGTTGCGAAATCTTTGCCACCAGGTAGTTGTGGCCTGGTTGGGCCAGGCAGAAAGACACGGAACACAGAAGGTAGGTTCAAAACAATGTATTAGTATAACAAGAACATGCATACAAAGTAAAATGTTAGTAAATAGAAATAAGCAAGACCGAACGGTACAGTTACGCTGCTTATTGCCTGACTAGTAGCTGGCCTTAACTGTACTAGCTGCTCTCCTTAACGGTATTTAATTGCCTTCCCACTTCAGACAAAATGTGGCACAATACTTTTTTTAATGTGGGTAATCCGAGTCATATAGCCCGGGTAAAAATTTATGTCTGATTTTCCCCAGAAGAGACTCTACCCTTCGGCGGAGCCTC
>JBBBDQ010000606.1:5012500-5025000 GCA_037127315.1 Ascarosepion bandense | reverse complement strand
TAATTTTCTCAGATTAAACCAATTTAATGTCACTCAAGGTGACATCAAGTAAACGGCTTTACTGAATTTTTTTTTTTTTTTTTTTTTTTTTTGCATATTTTATTTTTAAACAGACATTTATTTACGGTCCGCTATAGAGAGGATAATTTACCTAATGTTGGTTGATTTTTCTGTTTTTTTAGATCGCGGAAATTTTGGTGTTGTAGGAGCGAAATGAACTTGTGTTAAACATGACCGAGCCCATCACAGTTGAAAGAATTAAAACAAAAGACAAAAAGGTTTTGATTTTATTAATAAGTGTAAATTTATTTAACGAGAAGAATAATAGCAAATTTGTTATTTTGAAATAACATTTATGCTTGAAAGTTCTGGATGTTTAAGAGTTCAGTTAGTCAGTTAAAGTGCCATACGTGATACATGCTTGGGCGATCATGTCTCGACAGAGACATGACTAACTGGGCAGAAGATTATCCCGCAGTAGGTTGCCATTGCTTTCTGCGGTAGACTGGTTGCCGACCATGGCTATAGAACACAATCTGTCCTGCTATTTAACCCATAACTGGAAGGAATAGACAGATTAGTAACTTTCCCAAGGATATTTGCGCGTAAGTGAATACAATGGATTCAACTGGAATTCGAACTCGGCTCCCCGGATTCTCGTTCCGAGCCGATATCCACTGTACCACAACGCACATAGAGTTCAGTTTTCTTTAAATCATTACGGAAAATACAAATCTGATGTCGCTGTGTGTACACAGTTGTACTAGTTAAAAGTTCGCCTTGTGTATGAATAAAACGGAAATATCTTTGTTCCCCCTTCTTTTTTTTTTTTTTTTTTGTTGTTGCCAACAATTAATGAGGAAAAAGGAAAATAAATAAGTAGAGTGTTAAAGAGAGTGAAAGAGTGTAAAAATGCCAGTCATCTTGGTTGGCGTCAGTCAAACGACTAGTAGCTCTGCGCGGCTTTCTTTATTGGCCGTACTGAGGAAGAAGGAGAAAGTGAATGAGTAAGAAAAATGTAGGTCGCCTGGTCTTAGCGTACAGTTAAACGACCCGTGACTCTCTGAAGAAAAAGGAAACATCAGACGTATTTATATGTTTGTGGAAAACACAATTAGATCAACTTATAGATTTTTTTTCTTTGCTCCGGATTGACCAATGACCATTGATTGACCATTGATATAGAGCTTGTATTTATTTTATTTTCGCCGACATCAACACATAGTAAAATTTAGTGAGCCAACTGTCTTATGAAAATAGTTATTTTATTGGTGAATGTATAAATGTATATGCTTTTATATGATATTCGTTAATGAAAAGGTGTTTGTTAGCCGGGATTTTCTGTGCAATCAAATCTTACGAAATACGACAGTGTTATCTACTTAAATTTGTTTTATCTTGATATATTGCTTTTTTGTTAGGCTAGAATTTTCTTTTACAAAATGCTGACTTGTGTTAATATCTTCACAAAATTTAGCATTGTTGAAGTTATTGCTACCATTTTTTTGAGATTTATAAACTCCAGCTTTCGTTCCTTTTCGCAAACCAATCGATGAACTTTGAATAAGCTTATTTGTTTGGAAAAATATTTAACGAAATCTTTGCTTCACGTTTAAATAATTTCTTTAATCTAATTTCAAAGGACTTCATGGTAATCAATATGGTTCAAGAAAATATATTTTATAGTTCTCGCAAAGGAAGCGTGATCTGGAAATTAGTTTCTTGTAAATATAAAACTTCAAAGAATAGATAAGCAAGAAACAATATCGCATTTTTTTATCAAATGAGTATTTATTTTAATCGTTAAATCGTTTTTAAAATGGCGAAAGCATGATGTATTTGAAATAATAGATCTTTTTATCTTTTAATGAATGAAAATTTATTGAACAAAGCTACGCACCCTAGGAAAAAAAAACATTGTTCTTTGTATCCATTTACCTGTTTACACTTCGCCCCCTAAATTTGGTTTCAATCAATCAATGTATAGCTATTTAAGAGTGTATGACGAACAAACTAACAGAAGTTACAAAACTTTATATATATATATATATATATATATATATATACACTAGCAGTATAGCCCGGCGTTGGTCGGATGTAATGAAAGCTTTAAAACTAATCCATGGTCCTGGAGTTCAGATTATTTGGACGTCGGCACGAAAGACTAAAAAGCAATAGATGTTTCCAGTTAATGCGAAAACGTAGATTGAAAGAAAAATGAATGGATGTAAGTCAAATTTTGATTTCCTGATATCGATATTAAATAAGTTTTTTTCGTCGTAAACTGAATTTTGAAGGCTAAATAAGTCCTCTGAATAAATGGTATCATGGCTGAGACTAAGAACTACAATTATACCTACTTAGAGCCAAACCCGAAGCAAAAACTAAAATATAAAGGCTGAAAAATATGCAGACATATAGGCAGATAAACAGACACACACAAACATCTTGCCTTTTACATATATATATTATCGATTTTCTGCACTAGTGTAAGAACTGCAACCTTGAAACTTCTGAATATCGGGTCTATGAGTGTATCAAATTTGATTAAAATCGGACCACTCCTTCTATAACACGATTTTTTCCATTATCGATTTTCCAGATTTATTGGGAGTACCTCGACACAAAACCTAGCTAAGAACACTCACAGACGCTTATAGTACAACTGTGTAAATTTTCAAGAAAATCGGTTCAGCCGTTTCGGAGTCTGTATGTAACGGACACACACACACAGACACAGAGACAACGTCCCATTTATAAATAAGTATATATATATATATATATATATATATATATATATATATATATTGATTGTTTAATTACTTAGGTTTTTGGTCATAATAAAATTTGACCAGTACACAGTTGTATTAGAAAGTGTTCAATACAATTATATTGTAGAACTTTTGACTATTATTCATGTGTAAACGAGTTATTACGCGACCTAGGTTTCTGCTATGTGGTGTGTTCAGGCGATTTGCAATAACAGATTTTACGTATTTCTTTTTAAGAACACTCACGTAACAGTGATATTTTGAACTCTCACGTAACCTGGAACTTTTGAACACGCAATTTTTAAACATTAGAAGAAATTATAACGTTTTCATCTATGGTTGTATGAACCTCATAGGTATCTCATGGTATGGTTACACTTCGTCATAATTTCTGTTCTTTCTTTCAATAATAAACGATTATGCTATTCCCAAACAAAAATTAATTATTGAATGAAAGAACAGATATTATGACTAAGTGTAACCATACCATGAGATACCTATTAGGTTCATACAACCATGTGTTTTATTTTTATTTTTGCTACGTTCGTATCGGTTTTTGTTTTTGTGTGTATTGCCGAGGTGGATACGATATACAGAGAAAGTGTACTGCGTTATTAATCAGCACACTATCCGGTGCCAAAACGGACATACACAGAACAGTATAATAGTTACAATAACAAGACAAGACTGAACTTGCAAACTCAGAGAGTAGATTGCAATAGTCGCTGAAGTAACCAGCTCGAATCTTACTCAAATATTACGGCTCGAATGCTAATATTCTCTACTGAAATAGACCATTTCAAGCCATGGGCTATTCAATCATTAAGAGTGCTGCAGGGTTGTCAGCCACTCTACAACACGTGAAAAAGTGTCCGAGTATTCCGTATTTTCAAGTGCTTTCGGCTATTCTTTTATCGACAGTTGTAAAGAAACACTTGTGTTCAGAGTATGAGGGATGCGTTTATATATTGATTTTAATTTAGAATTGATTTCCCAATTTACATCTTTATTGTAATTTCATTTTCGTTTATTAAATTTTGGTCGCCACTTTCCCCCCCGCTATGGGTTAATTAGTTTGACATGTATAATTAAACAATCTAAAAGCAAACAATCAAACTTTTGTTCACTATTTACACCATTATATTTTCTTTCTTTCTGAAACTGAGGTCAATTGGATCTTCTATCGCCAGGTTCATATACCTTTCCGATCTTTGAACGGGTGTAAAGTTTATCCCCTATTTCATGTTTAAAACTGGGTTTCCGGTTTCTTTCTAATGTCTACTTCAGTTCAATACTCTTAACACTTGTCTTTTCATAATCTAACTCTGCGCAGTAACCTTTCTGCCATGAGTGGCTCTTAAGCCATATATATATATATATATATATATATATATATATATATATACATACATTACCGGCCATAATTATTAGGCCACCCCAGTGTTTTAAGAAAATGGATGTATTTCATACTATTTTTTAATATTTATTGCCAAGTAAATAATTGTAAATGAAAATAGAATGGTTCTTTTGCTAATACTGCACAATAACATGTGCATCCAATGAATTTATAAATATTTAATAATTACCTATATTGCAGTCTCATCAATGAGAGAATGAAGAAAATTTAGGGTGATTCAGACAAGTTCATCTTTGCTTCCTTACATTGTAAAGTTTTGCAAAGTAATAATAACAAAAAAAAAACATTGTATTTTCATTTAGAATTATCCACTTAAAAATAATATGAGATACATCATTTCTTTTAAAAAACAGGGTAGTCTAATAATAATGGCCGGTACTCTGTATATATATATATATATATATATATATATATATATATATTGTGTAAATATATATTTATCGAGGCAGCAAATAATTTTCTAAATATATATTGTTAAATATAAGAGACAATGAATTCATTGTCTCATATTCAACAGTATATATATATATATATATATATATATATATATAAGGAAGTTTGTCACTTAAGTTTGAAAACAGAATGCTTGTTTTGTTGCATCAGAGGAATTATAAATATGCAAAGTTATAATAACAAAAGAACCTTTCTATTTTCATTTTGAATTATCCACTTAAAAATAGTATGAAATATATCCTTTCTTTTAAAAAACTGGTGTAGCCAAGTAATTATAACCGGTTGTATATATATATATATATATGTGTGTGTGTGTGTGAAAAGTGTATGTATATAATTATAAATATCAATATATATATATATATATATATATGTAATTTGTTATATATATTTATTTATATATATATTGTGTGAGAGCGTAAATATTTACGCTCTCACATCCGGATTGAGCCCTTTGGAAGAATGGTAAACTTTGAAAAACAGTACCTACTCTGGCATCTACGCATCGTTCATTCAGTAATGAATTAGAGCACTCTCAGCTATTGGGCGTGTATAATGATAACATACACGGTAAAAAGACCGCCGCCTTCTACCGAGCGCCCGTAGCTCAGAGGTAGAATCGCACGACTGATGACAATTCGGTCGGATTTCAATTCTGGGTAAAAGGCAGTCGGCTGTCTAACCGTACTGATGAGCTGTGATACAGCGAAACAGATCTGTCTGCGGATGACTATATATATATATATATATATATATATTGATATTTATAATTATATACATACACTTTTCACACACACACACACACATATATATATATATATATACAACCGGTTATAATTATTTGGCTACACCAGTTTTTTAAAAGAAAGGATATATTTCATACTATTTTTAAGTGGATAATTCTAAATAAAAATAGAAAGGTTCTTTTGTTATTATAACTTTGCATATTTATAATTCCTCTGATGCAACAAAACAAGCCTTCTGTTTTCAAACTTAAGTGACAAACTTCCTTTTATATATATATATATATATATATGTGTGTGTGTGTGTGTGTGTATGTATGTATATATGTATGTATATATATATGTATGTACGAAGGAAGAGAGAAATTAAACAACTTTAACAGTATTTTAAATGTTGAACTTGTTTCTTATAGTCCTCTTTTCATCGCAGACAAAATCACACCATTCTGACCTTAGTTGTTCTTTTATAAAAATAAACTTATCGAACTTCCTTTCATAAGGTGCAATTTTAAGTACACAAAAAGTTGTCGCTTTATTCTCGTCGCTGTTAGAAATAAAAATTAAATTACGCACTAAAATGGATTAGATATTTTCACTTTAAATTATTTTTTGTTCTTCAAAAAGTTATTTTTTGCTGCATTTTTTTTTACAGTTGCCGTTGCACTTTCTAGGGTTTTTGTTTTTTTTTTTAACTTGTTTTCCAGACGCCGAATTGCTTCTTTGAATTTTAGTTTCGTTTTGAACTATTTTTCTTTTCTCTCTCTTTGGATAGATTTTGGCTTTCTTTTAATAAGCTGCAAATTCTGCTCACAATTCTCACGGAAGTATACTTGATTAAAAACCATTGACATTGGATTAAGTTTTGTGTCGGTACAAAAAAGAGAGAGAGAGAAAAAAAAGACAGCCTTGACATAAACGTTGTCCGACGGAAATTTTGTTAACGATTCCGATCAGAATATTCCAAAGAACAAAGTCAGCAGAAATCTGAATCGATCGGTTCGTTCGTTCCAACACTGGGTAAAAACGGCTTACCTCGAAAACGCCAACGAGTCTGTGCGTCGTGGAGAATCCAGTTAAAGATAAAAAGAACAAAATAGCGGAGCCCATGTTTTATGCCAGGCGGTCTCGGACAGTTAACGCGAAATCTCGTTGTCTCGTTGTTCGCATGCAAATTAAGGTCAGTCCTCGGTTGTATTAAGCAAGCCGTTTTTTTTAAGAACAGCAGTTTGTTATTGCTTCTTGCTTACCGCGCTTGGGTTGTTAGATAAAGACGTAGACGACAAAAGAGAAGACTTTCGCTTGTTTATTTCGTCCGTTTTTTTTGTCTTTCCTTTCACACTACAAACACCCATCATCGACGAGGTAAACTCTCGCTGAAAAAGCAGTACAATGGATCATTATTCGTTTCTTTTGTTATTTTAACATTCCGTTGTTTAAAAGTAGGTATGTAAATGTTTAAAGGAAAAAAATCTTGTATTTGTTTAGTCAGTCTCGAGTCGAGACATTTATTTTAAACGTACTGGAGTTTTAAGATGTGCTTTGTGGTGAAGTCGATATCGACTGGGAACGCCAAATCGGGGAGCCGAGTTCGAATTCCAGTTGAATTTCTTGCATTCACTTATGCACAAATACACCTGGGAAAGGTATTAATCCGTCTCTTCCATCTAGTTATGTGTTAAAGAATAGGACATATTGAGTTCTATAGCCTTGGCTGGCAAAGAGTCTACCGCAGAAAGCAATGACAACATACAGAGGGATAATCTTCTGCCCAGTAAGTCGTGTCTGTTTTGAGACATGATCACCCAAAGCGTGCATCACGTATGGCACTCAACTGACTGACTGAATAGAGAGTTTAGTATCATACATGATATATGCTTAGGAGATAGTGTCACTTTCAAAACATGACGGAAAGGACAGTTTTCCCGCATTACTTTTTGCTGTAGACTGGTTGCGAACCAAGGCTGTAGAACCCAATTTGCCTTGCTATTTAACCCATAGGTGAAGGGAGAATAGACAGATTGATACATTTTCCCAGAGTATATGCGCGTAAGTGAATGCAACGAATCCAGTTGGAATTCGAATTCAGCACTCCGATTTCGCGTTTCACTGCAACACGACGCACGTCAGTCAGTAAGTTAAGTGTCATACGTGATACACACTTTGGGTGATCATGTCTTGAAAGAGACATGACTGACTGGGTAGAAGATTTTCTATCCTGCTATTTAAACTATAGCTGAAGGGAGAAGAGACGGATTGTATTAATAATTAGTAATTATTGGGGGATCAGTTTATTACTTCATAACAATAGAAAACTGATCCCCCACTTTATGCCCAGTAGAAGCTTTACTTATATTTCCAACTATTATCTTCATTCAGTCAGTTACATGATACACGTTTGGGCGATCATGTCTGGAAAGAGACATGACTGACTGGGCAGAAGATTTTCTATCCTGCTATTTAAAATATAAAAACGATTCTTCATTTTATGCCCAGTAGAAACTTTACTTATATTTCCAAGTATTATCTTCATTCAGTCGAAAGAGACATGACTGACTGGGCAGAAGATTATCCCGCAGTAGGTTACCATTGCTTTCTGTGGTAGACTGGTTGCCAGCCAAGGCTATAGAATCCAATCTGTCCTGTTATTTAACCTATAGCTAGAGAGAAGAGACAGAATAATATTTTTATCAAGGGTATTAGTGCGTAAGTGAAATTAAGGAATTCAACTGGAATTCGAACTCGGCACCCCGATCTCTTGTTCCGAGTCGATATCCACTGCACCACATAGCACATCCCATAACATAACATAAAAGCTTAATTTATGTGCTGCAAAGTATGATACAGTACATAAAAAAAAAAACAGAAACATTCTTTTCAAGTATAAAATACGAAGTTTTCTTTTCGTTTTTAATAAATTTAGTTTATATTATGTATGATTATAAGCGTTTCTATTTAAGTAACAAACAATTTTTTGCTTATAGATAAGTTATTTAAAATAAATTTCATTTCATCTTGTTGCCTCGACAAAAACCATCACAAAACGAAACGTATAAACAAGAAAAAGATAATATTCTTGTCTTCTTAATTTTATCGCTCTCTTCTTCGTTTACAACGAAGTTTTCCCATTTCTCAGCACTTTGCTTAGTTTCAGGAAGGCCCCTCTTTTAACTACAGTATAACCAGGATATAAGAGGCCCAGATATAAAAGAAGCCCGGATATAAGATAGATTTTCTCTGGTCCCAAATTAGAGCCTGTGGTAATGTATAGAAAATAAACCGAATCCTGATATAAGAGAAACCCGGATATAAGAGATCTTTTATCCGGTCTCGACAATTATCTTATATTAGGGTTACACTGTATTAAAATGTATATTCGGTTTTGGTGTCACATTTCCCTGACATTTAGACGTATTTGATGTAGACTTCTCTTATTTGTTATTGTATCTCCGAAGTGAATAAAATACACAGAGAAAATTTGCTAGAGTATTATTCAGCAAAATATCAGGTGCTAATCGGATATACACAGAACAGTATAACAGTTGCAATAACCGACAAGACATGACTTACCACACAGAGAGGAGGGGGACAGATCGCAGAAGTCGTCGAAGTCATCACTCAGAATATTATTCTAATGAGACTTGAATATTAGGCCTCTGATATTACTATTCTTTACTTAAATAAACCATTTCAGCTATGGGCCGTTCCATAATTGAGAGTGCTGCAGTTGTGCCAGCCAGTCTACAACAGTTTTTTTTTTTTTTGCGTCATGGGTTTTTTTTCTTGCTGAAGAATATACTTTGTTGTTTTATTTTTCCAGATTTCTTTTAATAACATATCGACCATTTCTTTCGGTTTCTTTCTGTGTGGTTACCATCGAAAAAGTGTCATCTGCGTATCTTGCACAGGAAGATATAATAACTCCTTCTTTTGGTGTTTAATATTTTCCATGTAGCCATATCTGTTATGGTATAGTTTTCATTAGTTCGCCCTTACGTGTATAAGCATTAGTCCCTTGTGTGCGAATGTATGTGTTGTGTGCTGTCGTATGAACATGTATAATCGTAACGTTTAAGAGAGCGTAGCTGTCATTTTAGCTTTGTCTTGTGATGTGTCCATTCAATGAACCAATGTCATATTAACTCTAATAGTCGCAACGTGTTGTTTTATCTTTCCCGCCATTAATTTCTTCTGGCGCCAAATGTTTCTTTTTTTTTTGCTTTTTCCTTTTCTAAAGGACTCGTTTCGATTAAGCATGTACTGTGGCATCTTCTATTTAAATATTTGGAATGCAGTTAACTTCTTTCTTGCCTAATCGTTAACATTCATTTCTTGCGACGTTAATAGCATTTTTCTTGACAGCAACCACAGAAACGCCATTGATACTCGTCTAAAAGTCGATTTGGTCGTACTCCAGCCGAACGTTCAGTCTAAATCTTAAATGATTTACAAGTATTAGTCAGTTAAGTGCCATACCTGATACACGCTAGGCTGATCATGTCTCGAATGAAACATGACTGACTGGGCAGAAGATTTTCTATCCTGCTATTTAAATTATAGCTGAAGGGAGAAGAGACGGATTGTATTAATAATTAGCAATTAGTGGGGGATCAGTTTATTACTTCTTAACAATAGAAAACCGATCTCCTACTTTATGTCCAGTAGAAGCTTTACTTATGTTTCCAACTATTATCTTCATTCAGTCAGTTCACTGCCATCCGTGATACACACTTGGGCGATCATGTCTCGAAAGAAACATGACTGACTGGGCAGAATATTTTCCCACAATAGTTTGTCATTACTCTCTTCGGTAGACTGGTAACCAATCATGGCTATTGAATCCAATCCGTACTGTTATATAATTCTTTTATCCATATTAGTCAGTTAAGTGCCATAAATGATACACGCTAGGCTGATCATGTCTCGAAAGAAACATGAGTGGCTAGGCAGAAGAATTTCTCACAGTAGGTTGCTATTACTTCCTTCGGTAGACTGGTAGCCAACCAGGGCTATAGAAACTAATTTATACTGCTATACAGTTTTTCTATCCAAATCACTCAGGTAAGTGACAAACGTAATTCTCGCTTAGCTGATCATGTCTCGAAAGAAACATGAGTGGCTGGGCAGAATATTTTCCAGCAGTAGATTGCCATTACGTTTTCGGTAGACTGGTAGCCAACCAAAGCAACAGAATCCAATCTGTACCGCTATTCAATCCTTTAAACAGGTCAGTCAGTTAAGTGCCATACGTTATAAACGTTCGGGCGATCTTGTCTCGAAAAGGGACATGACTTACTGGGTAGAATATTTATCCGCTGTAGGTTGCCACTACTTTCTGCGTTAGACTGGTCGACAACTAAGGCTATAGAACCCAATCTATACTGCTATTTAACCTTTAGGTGGAGGAAGAAATGGCAGATTAATATCTTTCCTAAGATATTTGTGCGTAAGTGAATGCAACGAGTTCAAGTGAAATTCGAACTCAGCTCTCCGATTTCTCGTCTTGAGCCGGTATCCATTATATCACAACGTACGTATCTGAATTATCTAAATCGTTACGTTACATTTATGTTTACCTACCTTCGCGCTACCATCACTGGCAACCTCTCCGTGGATACAGAGCTCGACAACAGAATTAGGAATGCAACCACAACCCTTGCGCGCCTCACAACCCGTGTTTGGACGGACTCCAATCTGACAGTGAAGACAAAGATGACAGTATACAACGCCTGTGTCATCAGCACACTGCTATACGGCAGTGAGACACGGACCACGCAATCCAGGCAAGAGAAGCATCTGAACCCTTTCCACGTGAGAAGTATCCGACGTATATTGGGAAAATCATGGCAAGACAAGGTGCCCATCACTGCGGTCCTGTGTCGCGCAAATCTGCCTACCATGTTCACACTCCTTAAACAGCGCAGACTCCGCTGGCTAGGCCATGTTGCATTCCAAAAGACCTACTGTATGGCCTCTAGAATAAGACCCACTGGTGTGGGGCCACAACTGCTGTATCGTGACATCATAAAATTGCCATATGAAAGCTGTGTGCATCAACACGGAATCATGGGAGAGCATAGCAGTCAACCGGACCAAATTCCTCTCTATTTGGTCATATCAAGGGAGGAGCAGCAGACACAAGTCGCCATGGAGAGGCGGGTTCGCAGGAAGCAAAATGACAGCTCCGACAGACCAGAAACAAAACATAAATGCGGCCTCCGCAAGATTGTCACTCCCTTATCGGCTTCTTCGGTCACAGACGGCGATGCTCCAGCCAAGCAGACAACTAGGATGCTACCCATGGTCAACCCTGACCGATGGAGGCCTACTACTACTACGTTACATATGCATAGCTACGTAAATGTCAGTACTCTAATGATGAATAAATATTATCGACATAATCTCCTTCTTTGTCCGTGCATAAAACCTGTATTATTATTATGTATTATTATTTACACTATTTGATTTTCAAAAATACATCATTTAGATGCGGTTAGGAGACATCATCAGTGATGTTACCCTGGTTCATTGACGGTTTCGGTCCTTTAAAAACATCATACCTTCTCCCCCAGGTTGACCCAGCAAAGGTTAATCAGACCCCGGCCTGTGTCCTAATCTCTGTTTGCTACGTTATTGGAATGCAAGATGTTTTTGGTTGCACAGGAGAAGAGGAAAAATTTCTAGAATAAGGTCGTCCACAAATAAATGAATATCCAATGATGATAATGTATAAATGGTTCACCTAAATATCCGGAAAAAATAAAAATAAATTGATTTTTTGTGATATTAATGAATGGTTAAAATAGCTAAATGACCAGATAGAGAAAAGCAATTCATTAAATATACTAAAATAACTACATAAATTAACACGATTTTGGGCTTCCCATTGGCCGATAAATAAAATTCGCGTAGGCTCGCGAACTGGAAATTTAATATTTAATTAATTTTTATTTTTCAACCGGAACATCTGCGCGAGGCCAGCTGCACAGGGACGACTTTTGGTCATTTGCTTTTTGTTCGTGAAAGTGCGAACATCCGGTCCCTAGCTTTTGCTCGGTCGGTTTCGCCACATATACCATTCCATAGGGATGAAGGAATGTGCCTATGAAATCGAAAATC